>JAVDPK010000683.1:0-10213 GCA_034780415.1 Cichlasoma orientale
GGCGGGGTACCTGGGTCTGCTGGGGGATATTCAGAAAGTTGTCCCGTGTTCCGATGCCGACAAACCGGTTGGGAGCTGTGGAGCCTGGCGTGGAGTATGCTATAAACAGAGAGATACAAGTGTGTACATGCTTTTACACACACACATACACACTTAACTTTCTATATATTTTAATCTAATACTATAAACCTGCTTAGGCTATTGCAGCATATCACTGGCAAATAAACTGGTGGGAAAGGGTCAGGGGTACTGATTCCATATTAGTCACATGGGTGATTTGTTCATGCTGTGGACAGGTTCACTGTTATTCGACCTAATGATTTAATCTGTGGTTAAGAAGGGGGCGTAATGTAATGATTAGTGCTAACATGGAGAAGCCTTCTGTTAGCCACAGACGCTCCTCAGCAGCCCCTGGCCTCAATAACAAGCCGCAATGATCACAGAGAACCACCAATGATTCACTGTGGACTTAATAATAAGTTGGCCTATGGAGGAACTGTACTCATCATCAATGCTCCCTTTGCATTTAACAGGTTAACAGGAGCATCGTGCCTACATAGTGGCACCACTAAAGAATGCCACAGGATCAAATTTAGGGCAGTTGTGCTCACTGGACTCCAACATGAAGGCTGAGTAAAACCTTTGCTGTGCATGGCTTGAGTGAGTTGAGGGGATGGGAATGTGTAGGGGTGACAGTGACAGGGTTGGAAACTGATGCATGACTGAGGGTGAGAGTGTACCACGTGCATGTGTGTGTGTGTCTGTGTGTGTGTTTCATGGCTGTAATTAAGATATCTTGTGAATTAAAGACAAAATCAGAGGGGGAAGAAAAAAATATACACTGATAACAGTCACTGGGATGAGAAAAGAGACGGAAAGTACGGTATTTATTTATATAGATTTTCATATAAATAAATAAGAGTGACATGTTAATCTGAGAGAGCTGGAAGGAGGGAGGGGAGGAAGAGGAGATAGGACAGGAAGAGGAGAAATAGTTAAAACAAAAAATAGGAGAAGGTGCCCCGTTGCTCCGTCCAGTGCCCCCTCTTGGTGTGCCTCTCCCATGGCCCGACTCTCGCACTGCACCTGTCTGGGTGGAACCAACCAAAGCCTCACCACTCTCTGCTGACACTCCTCTCTCCCACTCCCCCGGTATAGCGCTAATTAGATAAGTTTGATTAGATTTCATCATTCGTGTTTAGAGAGATGGGTTGTTCTTGTTATACTGTGATTTTCATGTTTTTTGTTGTTCTCAATTTTTAATTGTTGTGAGATTTGTGTGAAGGTGGCAAGGGGATTGGGTGGGTAAAGTGGGGCATGATGTTTTTTTGGAGTCCACGCCAACTGCCCTAATTTTGTTCCCTTAAAAAGAAAAAAAGAAAGAAATAAAGGAAAAAGAAACAAAGAAAGGAGGGTGTGATATTATATCAAATAAAGTAGAAAGCAAAAATGAAATGAGAGAAGGGGGTAGATTGTATTGCTGCTGTCACAGACAGACATGCAAAGTCTGCATTGATCAAAGGCTTGCAGCTACAGAGGCAACGTGCACAGGGCCCTGCTCTGCTCTGCTCTTCCAAACTACAAAACACATCAAAAAGAAAGGGAGAGAAACTACACTGCCTCTTGTGGTGCTAGCAGGAAACCCAACACCAGAGAAAGAAAAAGAGAGAAAAATAGAGAAAAAAGATTTTGGGGATAGAGAAAAAGCAGGAGGTTAAGGTGGTTTGCAAAGACATGAAGAGAGAAAAGGAGACTGAATTTCAGAGGAAGACAGAGAAAGCGATACAAAGGAACCTGTCAAGGGATCTCTGGTTTGGCAAAGGCGTGGCTTCTGCCTTGGCAAAATTGGTTCTTGCTGGTTCTATACAGTAGAGTATATTGGCAGTCAATAAGGTGATAGGAGAAACAGGACTGAAGCTCCTTAGGGCTGCTGAGTGTTTGATTAGATTGCATCTTACTGAAAGCCAATGGTCAACCTGAGTGGAAACTATAGCAGCAACCATTGTAGAAGCCCCAAACCTGCGCATTTTCAGTAGTTAAACCACAGTGTAGCTACACTGCACATAAATACTGGGACTTCTATGATGGCTACATCATATGTAGTGCTGAGATATATAAAAGATAAATTTGCTGCCAGCTAGAGGCTAACCAACCTACGAGGGCCTAAAATTGGTTCGGACTGGCCTTTAGGAAAACTGTGGGGAATCTGGGGTATTAATAGTGGTTTGTGGGGAGGAGTGGGAGTGGGGAGTGACTTACACGGAGATGCGGGTGAGCTGAGTCCGCCGTCAGTCGGCGTGCTGATGGTTTTAGAGTCGGGCATGGGGAGGGGCACAGGGCGAGCCACCGGGGGTGGCGGGGGCAGCAGGAAGGAGCCCGGCATTTTGCTCTGGCCACCTCCATTAGGCTGCAGATGGACCATACAGACAGGGTGAGCAGGACACCCCGAGAATATACAATATACAGGGAGCCAGACACACACGTACAACACAAAATCACACAGACAGAGCCCCATTTAAATATAGGAGACTCAAATACAGACAGATGTATACAGAATCCACACAATTAGACAAACGAAAACATACACACACTTGCACACGAGGTCGGGGGAGACTCGCGCAACTTTAAAACAAAACAAACAAAATATCACAGCCAAAAGTAGTGACGTAAACAGAAAAGTGATGAACATTGTCACACACACACACACACACACACACACACACATACACGCGGGGAGAAGAAAAACTGAGTTTTCCATGAGGGACAGTGAGGGACTGTTAAGAGAAGTCGTCGCAGCGCACTCTAAGGATTTTAAAAAGAAGGGAAAAAATCAGCAATGTGTACAGGATGTCTTGGAGCTTGTGTGTCTGTGCATGGTGTAAGTGCAGATGCAATTTAAAAAAAAACATGTTACTGTGTCTTTAGCGTGTGAAGTAATGAGAACAAAGGATAATAGGACACGAAAAAGGGTTTGAGGAAGCTGATTTAAAAGGCCAAGTTTGCAGTAGAGGTTTACAGTTCTACCTTAGTCAATGTTTGCTGGACTAGTTCACAAATGACTGTAAAAGGCCAGCTGACTATCAGCTGGGTTTTGCTGATTGGATGTGTAGCTTTCAGCACAGTGAGCATGCTCTTCTTATTGGGGTTCTCATCGGGGTATCGCCCTTTCCTAAGGTTTCACCTAATTAGACCCATGGCACTTTAAAAAGGCTCAGCTGTGTCCCAGAACCCCCCCCCCCCCACACCCCCTTCCCCCCCTTCAGCCTCTGCATTTAGTTTCCTCTCCATCTACAGCTGACGCTAGCCCCCACAGCTCGGTGAGTTTCAGTAATTATTTTTCAAATCCCTCACAGTGTGACTTGTTTTTTTTAAACTGTGTGTTACTCTCATATACATAAATACTGAATACAGATAAATACTGCTGGTTATTTAGTTATATAACTATCTGCCACAACGTTAAAACCACTGGTCTAATACTGTCTAAGTCCCACTTGTGCCACCATAACAGCTCTGGCAAATCCAGGCCTTGACCTCTTAAACTGTTCTGTGTAACGAGGCAGCTGAAAGCTATAAGTCCTGTAAGGTGCAAAGTGGGGCCTCCATGGCTCATCTTAGTTTTTTTACATCCCAGATACACTGAATTGAGATCTGAGGAGTTTGGAGGCCAAGTCAGCACACTGAACCCTTTGTCATGTTCCTTAAACCATTTCTGAACAATACCCATACATGCCATCCGCACAAAAGCCAGGACTGAAGATGTCCCAGCAGAACACTGTGCAGACCACCACACTGCCTCAACCAGCTTGCCTTAATCCAGTTCTGCATTGTCATCTCTTCCCCAGATAAGAGACTTACCCATACCTGGCCACCTTCTTTCATGCTCTACTTTTGAAGCGCACATTTATCAACCTTTGACAGATGCCACTGTAATCAAATGATAAATAATATTCAATACACCTACCACTGGTTTAAATGTTGTGGCTCACTGGTGTATATTATTCAGTCTTAACACCACACATTGTGCCAAGAAAATGATAGTGGCAGACTGCAGAACACTGTTTTGGAGAGTAAAGGAATGTCACAAAGAATGACAGTCGATAAATCACTACTGGAACACAGATGTGGTCTTTAAATATCTACTTCTGGTTACTTCCAAGGATACTCTCCAAACAGTATTAATCTTGATCTGTCTACAAATCTGGCCTCGCCAAAGCTTTCAGCCTTGCTTCTCCAGAGTAAACACTTTGCCCGTGTTACCAAGCACATACCTAGTGTATGACCTGTTGCAATAAAAAGGCTTCTCTTCCGGACATTTTCTCCGTCCCTCTATCTGTACACTTCAGACATGCACTATCTTCCAACTCTGGGAGAAAGTATGGCATTATGTTATATCGAGCCTTTGGCTTCTTTCCCCATAATTTCCTCCAGCTGAGTTTTTTCTGATTAAGTACATCTGGCCCCCTCCTCCTGTTGATGTGTTTGCCTTGTGACCATCCCTGGCGGAGCTGTTTCACTTCAGACAGATTGGTCTGTATGCAAGTTTTGGCTTACTGCACCTTCTGTGTGTATACTTGTTTGCACTACGTCCTCTTCAGTAAATTCCATTAAATAATGCACTTTTTTTTTTTTATAAATGTCAATAGTCTTTTATATTAGTTTGCACCACAAACCTTCAGTCACCGCTCCTTCTTTTGCAGGATCCATAGATCACTTACCTGTGCGCTGGGCTGGCCTGTGCCGTCGGTGCAGACAAACTGCACAAACTCCTTAAGCGGGTCCTGGTGGTGATGGTAGCGTATGGTGGGGTGGGTGAAGTACGGGCTGGACTGCTGGATGATAGAGGAGGAAGGGAAGTGCAGGGCTGAGGCTGAGGCACGGGGACTCCCTGAGAAGAAAAGGGGATAGGAGACGGGAATGGAAAGGGGAGGAGGAAGAGAAACATAAAAAGAAGAGAGACCGGAAGTGGGGGGGAAAAACGCAGTGAGGTTAAGGTCATCCTGTTGTATTTCTACACATACACAGCATAAACGTTGGGTATAACTCTCTACACACTATGATATACATGAACATGCACACCTATGACACCCACAGTACATGAACATGCATATATTTTAGCTAAGCACGAAGACAGCTGGCATCAATGACCGAGTTGTCGTTTAGGCCTATTATTGTCCTAACAGAGAAAATAGCTGTGACACTCTCTTGTGGTTGACTGACTGAAGCTGTTTCTGCTTACAAATGACTGGCATTATCCCTGGCTATTGAGCAACATCTGGTCTCATTCATTTTATAAATCAGCCCACTAGATTTCTCTGTACCTCTGGTAAGCCTGGCATCACAACACACACACACACACACACACTTTCACAGCCACATAAACGCTAGCGTGTTACAGTATTTTCTGCCTTCTGCTCCCTCTTCGTTTCTCTCTCTCACCCACACAAACTGCTTGGGTATGACAGAGTCACACTCACACCCGGACACACACACACACACACACACACACACACACACACACACACACACACACTGGGTTTTTCCACTTTTGTTTTATTGCTTGTCAGTGATGTGTAATCAATCAGCAGCATATCCTTGCTGTGCGGTTCTGCCCAGTAGTTTGAAGCTTGAGAGAGAATCTCCCCTCTGCTCCCAACCGACCACAAAACACCTCCCAGAAACATTAGTCAGCCAGCCAGCCAACCACACACAGACACACACACACACATTCACAAACTAGGCTCCACTGTCTGTCCTGTCTGCTGTGATTCTATGGCTTTGGCAATTTGGCACACCAAACTAAAGAGGCAAGCTGCTAGGTGAGGGGAGCCTGGCGTACAAGCATCTGTGATTATGTCTGTCACCTACTATCTCTTGTGGATACTGTACTCTCAAAGTAAATAAGTTCAAAGTTTCCATGTTTTGTGTAACTGACGTTCCAGCCTTTTTGTGTCAGCGTTGTGCCCGTGTTTTTTGAATTTTGCATGTTTCCGTGCCCGTATCTCGGTTTGTGTGCAGCTTTGTAGTGTATGGATATGAACCGGTTGCTACGTCTGGCGCAGCTTGCATTTGTCTTTTTATATACAGTATATTGGTGTCTGTCTGTGTGTAATCGCTGCCACAATGGCTGACACTCCAGACTAATATAATCAGGCAACAGTTAATCTGGCAGCTCTCCATGTCAGTCTGGAGCCAAAAACAGGACATAAACCATCTAGCCCGCACCCCTGAGCAGCCACACTCACTAGACCTATACAACAAGAGTTAACAGTTTCCACCCATCCAAGGCAAGCCATGGTTGATAACTGCTTTACCCCCATTCCTGTCTAGCCCCATCTCTCTTTTCATCCCCCTCTCCTTTCCTCCCTCCCAACATCCTCCAGTCTCTTTATAGAACCAAGGCCTCCGAGGGACATTCCATTTGGATGGCAGCCATTTTAGCACAGAGAGTCCTCCGCAAGAGTGTAAATTTACACATGCATGCATGTGTATATCAGTGTGTACGTGCACGAATGCACCAAGACACAATCTCCGAACACTGCCTCATTACAGCCTCTCTATTACATGAAAACCTTTCACCAACCGTCTGCACACAAACACACACACACAGACGCAGACACGCAGTTTGGAGAGTGTACGAAGTTAGTTGGGAAACAAAGAAAGCGGAGCTAGTCCCTGACACCTCGCGCACAAAACAGGAGGAAATTTTAGAAATCAATTCAAAATTCAATCTGGTGTTTTGGAGTCTTTAGACGCTCTGAGACTGCTCTGTGCAGATAAACAACATGGCTTAACGGTGCCAGATTCAGACAGGCTGTATTATCTAAATATTCTTCGGGGAGCTCCACAAGTAAAATTCAATACGTTTCTACACAGAGGGCAATGAGTCCAAATGACCTTTACATGGCAGGTCTGGTTTGGCAGCGGCCCAATCCATCCCTTTGAGAGACAAATGGAATGAGAGGGAGAGACAGAGAGAGGAGGACATATTTATTCTTTTGAAAAGTGAGACCAGTCTAGAGGGACTTGTTGGCAAACTTGAGATCCTGGAGACTTCGGGAATTCTCTGACTCGAGATGAACAAACCATGTCGGTTATCCTATAGGACTGAAAAGCTCTTACGAGGACAACTTGCCCTTAGCGCCTTTATTAAAATAAGACCTTGGAAATACTGGAGGTTACTTTGAGAATTGTATCCACTGTAACGTACATCTGTGCAGCTGCACAGGTTCAAACACTTTATCAATTCCTTTTATGGCTTCCAAGTCGTTATAAATCTGTATTTGCTCTTGAGAATGAACAAACATGTCTTTTAAAGAGCAAAAATACAACTGAGGTGTATGTCTGACTGTAAAAAGAAAGAAAAACACAAAAAGATTGTAATACGCACTTTAGCAAAGACACACTGTTAACACACACTGGTTCTTTGCTGTCTTGGTCTCACCTGATAAAGTTTTTTTATTTATAATTTTATGCCTGACACTGTATTTGATTGGCCCATATGGTAAGTTTACACACCTGGTCAAGGTCATCATTGCGGAGTAAACAGCTTTGTCAGTTTAAATGCAAGACTTCCACAATCGTTACAACAAATGCATGAAGCAGTAAGATGAGAGGCAAAATCAGTCACAAAGGCATGGATGCAGCACTGGTACCATGCGATGGCAATATTATAAACACAGGCACAAAGATGGTGGTAAAAATGGATGGATGGAGAGAGGCTGAAAGAGAGAGAGAGGAATTTATGCCAAGCCGTGATGATAGCAGTAACACTGAACAGGTGAAACTCTGCAGGCATATTGCTTCTCAGCAGTTGCAACTGTAGGACTGGAAAGTTTGGTTTTGCTTTCTCAGCAAGTACATTGTGGATTTTTATTTTCAGGCACATGACAGTTGAATTTATTTTGTCTCCAGACGAGTTTGGGGGAGTAAATACTGCAATCTAGGATTTGACACTCCCTTTCCTTCTCTCTCTTTTTCAGATTATTAAAGGGGGTGGGGGGGATTGAGTTGTTGGGGTCATGGCAGGGCTCTCACCTGGTCTCACTCCTGCCAGCACAGGCAGCGGGTGGTGTGTGAACGCCATGCGGGGGGACCTCGTCTGGGAAGTCAGGGCGTTGAAATCAAACTTCCCCGGCTTCTTAAGTGAACCAGGCGAGGACAGTCCTGGCAAAAAAAAATGGGATCAACAAAAAAAAAAAAAAAAAAAAAAGTGGGGGTAAGAGGGAGGAAAAGAGAGAGGTGGTTTTAATCAACAAAATGTTGCTTATTTGACTGGCTGCACTAAGAAAAAAAAGGCAATTTGATTCCTATTGAAGGGGACTTGAACAATCACGATTTTCTGATTAGATTGTTTAATTTTCTCATTGGTTGATGGCAGTGCATTGTTCCCTGTCCTTCCTGGCTGTAGGCCATTGACTCGCTTCAATGAGTCAGTCTGAGGACTCTGAAATGATGCAACCATAAAACATAAAGATGCTCAAAAGACCAGAAAATCTTTTTTCTACTACTATGCTGCAATTATTAATTCAGAGATACACAGGATTCCCAACTCCCAGCTTTGGCCTGAGTAATATTTCAAAAGCTAAGTGCACGTCTTCAAAGGAAGGGAGAAAAATAGCTGAACCCAAACTGAATCTGGGCGTTTGTTTTAGCGCCAAAAAAACATCTGTAGCTATAATAATCTCTTCTGTGCCACTGTATGTTTTTTCTGTTTCATCTCTTTCTGGTTCTCTCTCTCTTTCAGGTGCCAACTGTAGGGTTTTTGTGTATGAGCATGGCCACCATACAGCCAAAGTCAGCTAGCTGTGGTCTGGCTTCAGCAAAGCTCACAGGCTGGCTGCACGAGAAGACAGCTTCATTCAGAAATAGCACACACTGTACAGTATGGACACGGCAGCTGCTGAGTGCGAAAGACAAGCAGACGGACAGAGAGAGGAGACAGAGGGAGAGGAGAGGGAGAAAGAGAGAGGCGAGAAGAACGTGGGAGACATGAAAATATGTGAGGGAGCAAAGGAGCAAGAGAGCAAAGCAGAACCTGTGAAAAATGCAGCAGTGTCTTTTTCTTAATTGCATTGCTTTGACAACATGTATGAAATTGGAATGTCATAAGATGTTTAGTATGGTTATTATCTCTTGCGAGCACACACTCACACACGTCTCAACACGCTTGAAAGACCGCCTTATTTAACTGGTGAAACAATAGACTAATTTCTTCTTCTCTAAGTTTCATTCTAATCTTCCTAACAAGTGAGTGGTTGATACTGTTCTCTTTTTAAACTTTTTTAGACTGTTGTTTTGTAGTCTATTTCTGTGGCCCCTCTGCATCAAACAAGGCATTAAATATGATTCCTCCTCAGTTCTCCAGCTGGAGACGTGTGAAAGTCTATGGGAGTGTGGGGGCGTGCAAAACCTTCCCTCCCTGTGTGAAAGAGTTAAGTCTCAAGCAGGTGGGAGTGAATATGTGTGAACCATTTATGTCTTTAGCAGACATATAACCCCCCCACCCCACCCCCCACCCAAATGTAGCGGGAGTCTGGGGGCGTATTGTACTGTCAGACAGATTCCAAGCATGAAAACAACCCCGATCCCACTTCTGACACCAGCAGTTAGCAGTGATTGCTATGACACTGTCACACTGGTGGGAGAAAGGTGAAAATAAGAGCAGTCTGCTGAGACTGAAAGACAGAAAGGCACCAGAGGGGAAAGCTGGGAAATGCTTAGATTTGGAGGAAAGTGTAAAAACCAGAACCCTGTAGATTATACAATTATATTTTCAGCGAAGCAGTCTTATGGGTTTTTATTTTAGAAGTATAAAATGAATCCAAATTATAGAAATGAAAGCCAGGAACCACAGAGAAGATCAGATGAAGACTGACATCTGTATATATAGGAAGTTACTGTAGTATCATAAACAGCAAGGGAATGGAAAGACAATATTTTATTACTTCAGAGACTATGCAATGGTCTGATCTGGCACGTGTGTGTCTGTGTGTGTGTGCCACAACTGCACTGTTTCCTCTTCTGGCAAGCCTTAGTATTTCACTGGCAACTAATCAAGCGTTCCCATGATGACCCTTCTGTCTCTTTGCACTAACAGGCCTGCCACCAGATGCGCCTCTGAAGAACACGTGCGCGCGTGCGCGCGCGCGCACACACACACACACACACACACACACACACACACACACACACACACACACACACACACACACAC
>JAVDPK010000683.1:13159-29858 GCA_034780415.1 Cichlasoma orientale
GGGTATTTTTAACAATGAGAGAGTGGAAGAGTAAGATAGAGAGAGAGAGAGAGAGAGAGAGAGAGAGGGAGAGAGAGAGAGAGAGAGAGAGAGAGAGAACAGGAAGGAAGGAGAGAGAGTTAAGTGTGAGCATTTGTGTATGATGGAGGTGGTGAATCACTGATAATTGACAACACATCAGGTAAACTGTAGGGATCACAGTGACTTATAGGTGAGGATGAAAATATATGAATGCTTGAAGTGAAGTGACCAAAAGAGGGATTCAGGTACTGAGGAGGTCGAGAAAAGAGGGTAATGTCCAAAGCTGAATGACAGAGGTGGTTACTACCAAAACAACAGAGACACTAATATAAAGCCTTAACAGAGGTAAGCAATTACACCAGCGTGAATCATGGGTTTCATATTCCCAGCACATGGAGCTATTTGGTGCATGTAGCTCCATCTCTCCCTGATAAATTAGCTTTTTATTATGTGTGTCTCCTTTATTTTGGTAGGTAATTGTATTTCTGTCATAGACTGAGACATATATGACTTTAAACAAGTCTACGTATTTTATATTCACGTGTCTGAGAATTATGGTTCGACATCACACGTTTTAATAAGTTAAGTGCTTTGGCTTTGTTTCGCTTGACGCATTGGACAAACAGATCGTAGTCAAACAAAGCCATTGCTTTCAATGTTATATTAACTAAGCATGTTTTTCTTAGCAAATGGACTAATGCGTGTTGCTGTTTCTGTAAGTAAAGTGGTGAGATTGTGCCACAGAGCCTTAAGAAAGGTAAGTGGGAGTTTATGAGGGGCATCCAGGGCTGTGTACATCACCAGAGAGGTTGACTGAGGTAGGGAGAAGTGACAAAGTCAGATGGAGGCATCAGTTTGGACTTTGGTGGTGGGGTGGAAATCAGGCAGGAGGGTGCAAAAGCTTCATGATGCTTCTGTAGCAGGTGATGGGTGTGGGGTGGGGTAGGAGGGTACCTGCATCCATGTCATTAGGCCACGCACTGGACTGGGAGGAGCTGGCAGCAGGCGAACGTCCAGGGTAGAAAACATCATCTGTGGGGCTCTCCAGCTCGCTATCGTCTAAGGACTTCCGCTTAGTGGAGCTGCAGACATGAGAGGATATTTGGTGGTTGGAGTGGAAGTGGAAGGCATAAAGAGAGAGGGAGAGGAGGTATGACTGTTTTTTTCTTCACTAAAATTACATCATTGATCAAGGATACAACACCTACCAGACGTTATCATATAAACAGACTTTTTGTTTTACATTTTAGAGGAAACAAAATCACAAAGCCTTGGAACAGAACAGACAGATCACAAGGAATATCAAAACTATGAATGGAAACGGAAGAAAGAGAAAGCAAAGTCAGAAAGCAGAGACAGCCACACATTACCACTTTCTGTGTGTGTTTGGACGTGCTTTCCTGTGCATGTGTCTGATTAATTTGTATCTTTTATATCTTTTAGATGAATCTCAGGTTTATAACTACCTCCTCGGAAGGTTTGCGTACAACTCCACCTCAGACCTAAAGTGACAGCAGATGACAGAGGTAAGAAGATAGAGAGAAAAGGTTAAGAAAGACCCAAGGAGTAAAAAGCAGAAAGAGACATCAAACACTCATAAAGACGAGAGCAGCTAGCTGAGAGACATACACATATATAAAGAGGTTCCAAGACTGGGAATGGGCTCATAGCGCTACACACCACTCACAACAACAAACCTCAATGAAATGGTGTACTGTAGCCATCTTTGTGATAATAAGCAATATACGGTTGGCAAATATTACAGTACTGTGATTTCACACTTCCCTCAAGTTTGCCCTTGGCATCACAAACCAAGGCAGAACTGCTAAAGCCACATGGTGGTTTCACCCACTAAACGCTCTACTTATGGTAGACAGCTGTACCTCTGCATGATGTTTCCTGTGCGACATATACTGTGCGCCTGCACACCCTTCGCTCCTGATGTCTGTGGGGGAGCACTTACCTGGTGGAAGGAGGTGAGGTGAGGGAGCGCCGCCCCAGAGCCACCTGGTTAATGTTGTAGTAACTGGGGCTGCTGTCCAGTTCAGCCAGTGAGAAGTTAGGACCCGACGCTGTGGCTACAGGAGCTTGACAAGGAGAAAAGAAAAGGGAAGAAAAGAAAAGGGAAGTGGAAATATATAAAATAAGAGGATATGTATACTACAAAAATTGGATTGTGTCAAAAGCATGCTGAATTACACTTCAACGTAAATATCATCAAATATTGCGCTGTATTATCGCAGTATTTTGTTTAACTGAGGAAACAAATCTAACGTGGCATTGCAGTTGTTCACGTGCCGGCCTTGTGATCTGGTTTTTCTACTTACTCTGTGACACTCGGACCAACTCTGCCACGTTCCACACTCCTGAGGTGACAAAACAGTCCTGGAAACTCAGGTGCCCTGCACAGACAGGGGATTGGCCAAGACTTTACAAATACACACAAACGCTTAGGGGAAAAAAAATTCATTGCAGAACTCTAAACCTCCTCCGGCATTAACATCAGCACAAAAACTGTGTGCCGGGAGCTTCATGGCATGGGCTTCAATGGCTGAGCAGCTCCTTTAGGTGTAGTACTTTGATCCATATAGTGTACATTAAGACAATATTCACATTATTATGATTTCATTTTAAAACATCCAATATGTTTACACCTAACATCCACACCACGCCGCTGCTTTAGGACCCCGAAAACCCCGCTGGACCAGTTCAAGTTTGAAAACTCTGCGATTGTGTTTCAGTCTGAACATTAACTTCTGGAATCCATAATGTACACACCCGTGTTCGGTGCCTGATTAGGTCTCATTAGCCACCACCACGTCATGGTCACAATTTCTGGAAATAATCCTTGAGTACTGGTGGTTAATTCGTCATAATCACTCGGCAGCTGTTAGCAGCTGCTGTGCAAATTCTGCCTTTTATCATGTTACTCGTGCCCGGCGTCTGTGAATGGCCGTGTCATATGCATTTTCAGGTGTTCAATGTTAGAGCAAAGCTAATTAGTGTGGATGAAGCCTGATAAGCATGATGGAATGAATTTGTGGATGCTAATTTCAGAGTGGTTGGACATGGACACGTGCTTGTGTATATACCTACCGTTGGGTGGTGGCTTGATGTCTGTGTCCCCTTGTTGGCTAGAGCTGTCTGATTGTCCAGATTCTACATGAAAAGAGGGAGGAGAGGGAAATACAAATGGTTAAGATCTGGTTTGCATGCTTAAGAAACTAATAAAAAAAAACATACTGGTAAGTGTGCAATGTCTCAATGAATCATAGCTGTGTGTTCATGCTGCCAGGAATGTGATATTTGAGGTGTGAGAGGGAATAAGAGGGACTTACAGTATGTGCTGGGGTATGGTATACATCTTGTGGATGTATGTGTGTGTGAATTCACACATTTTTGTGTGACAGTGTTGTGTTTCCCTCTGTCCCTCCAGACTTAAGGTGTGATGATTTACACTGTGCTGCTATGCCATTTAGTATCTAACCACGCAATCATATCCCTTTCCCTAATCCTATTTAATACTTTCTTGCTGGTAGGGATTTAGTCTGTGTAAACAGAACACCTCACACACACACACACACACACATACATATGCACACACATAACCACACATAACACTCACTCTCAATCTGTTTCTTCCTGTAATTTTTGCTTCATACTTTAATACATGTTGTAATCCTTACACGAGCAAACACATAAATACACACACGCAGATCGAACGATAACACTGACCAGGCCAGTCCGCTTGCCCAGGGGGGGTTTGAGGTAGTGTATGATAAAGCTGAGGCAATGTTCTTCCCTTTGTAATCAAATGATAAAGAAAACATGCATGCACACACACACACACACACACATTTGCACAACTGCACACCTGTTGTGACTGGTCTACTGAGGCTTCATTCATGTGAGCCAACACAAATAAAATGGGGGTACTTTTCATTTTTGAAGGAGCAACAGGCTGAAAGAGGAGGTTGGAACGGGAGGTTTTGCACCCTGAGAAGTTTTCCTAACGAGGGTGCAGTCTGAGCGAATAAGATGGTGAACGGGACCAAGTTCCACTTCCTGGACTGGTGTGGTGTGGGGTACTAATGCCACTGGCCGTCCATTCAGGCCTAGCTAGGTTGTTGGTAGCTAGCAAGCTAGCAAAAGGAGGTGTTTATCTGCAGGCTGTAGGTGATAACAGAGCACACAGACTCCTGCCAGCAGCACTTGCCTTGCAGCCACACTAAGCCACAGATTACTGAGCAGAAACAATAACAGACCTGTCTCGCTGCCTACGAAGCAGTGCTTATCCACAGAGAGAGGGGCGAGACAGACAAGAGCGAGAATGAAAGAAAGAAAGAAAGAGCACAGAAATGAAAGAGAGCTTCTTTTTCCCCTCTCTTCTCATGCAGAATCTCATGCTCTTCTGTGTCTCTCACTGGCTGGGTGTAATCCTGGCAGCCATCTTAGAGCTTGGCAGCCATCTTAGCATTGGCGGTAGTGCCACATTCCAGCTAACTGACGGCACTCACTCCAAACATACGAGGCTGCGCCCCCGCCACGCATGCACACAGACACATTTAGACACACACACACGCACAAACACTGAGGTACACACACAGAGTAAACATATATGGTGGCCAATGAAAGCTGTTGAGAAAACAGCCTCACTTCAATGGACTTTTTACCATCGTGTAGTATTTCACCACAGGGCTCTACATTAATGTAAACACTATTTCTCACACTATGCATACATACACCGCTTAGACACACTGCGCCGTTACTGTCTGAACAATATGCTTTACAGAAATCTCACAATCTAATACGTAAAGCATGGCTGCCACCATGAAGCTTCACGTGAAGGTATGAATTTCACAGAACTGTAAAGTTTCCAGAGCCTCTTTCCTGCCCTAACCCTTTATGCTGGTGAATTCACTTTGAGAACATTGCTGGTAAGTGTTATCATACGCAGCGAATGCATCTTATTATCATATTTTGAGTGATTATACGTGTCTGCTGACATGGTAGTTTTCTATTTATATTTGCTTACACAGTTGATTATTTACAGTAGCAAGTGTGGCACCTGATGCTCGGTCCTGTTTGTTTTGACTATTAAGAAAGTTACAAATTGAAGGTTTAATCTGTTCCCAGTCTGTTTCTGCTACCTGCCAAATGTTACAAATGATTGCGACATAAATAGCAGAAATGAAATCTGAATCTTGTTTTCTTTTTCTTTTTTTAAAGACTATAACAAGTTCAGACCATCCTACAATACCGAACTGGCAGAAACTCTTATCTCACCAGAATCTCCGTTTGCGGCCCTTTCTTTAAAATGCTAATACCATCTCCTGCTTTGGAATCATATACTGCAAATGCCATTGTGACATATCACATTCTGGAAACACCCCGCGCTCGGAAACTCTGCCCTTCTTTCTTAAATTGCCTATTGTTGGCCCGCCATGACCCCAACATGTTCTGCTGTTGTAGAGGTGTGAAAGCTAAGGCTCGTGGTATAGATAAGAGGCTGTCAGGCAGATATGAGTAGCAGCAGGAAAACTGATAGCTGTTCTCAACATCACCCTGAGGCGATATCGCTCCTTAATCTCTCTCTTTTTTAATTCTAAGTGAAGAACTTTTGATGATACGTGTTTTCCTGCCTACAGAGTTTAGTCACCCCTTGAAAAGCTTTTCTGGGAACTGTAAAATATGATAACCTACATAGATACCGAAACTATCAACAGTTGTGGCTCTAGTGCTCAGGCTCCTTAGCCTACTAAGACTGTGCTTACAGCACATCGCAACATCACTCATTGGAAATAGGTGCCACTGTTGAGCGCAGCAGTGCATCATAAAGCCGTACAGACAAGTGAGGAGGACAGGGTGAGAGGGAGGTAAGACAGAGGTCTGGTGGCTGGTTATCACTGCTGTGCAAGCTGCAGCCTACAACAGCAACCACAACCCCCCACCCCACACTCACCACCCTCCAACCACGCATCCAGCCCCTTATCTTCTCACCGCAGCCCCCAAAGCCCTCCCTTCAGCAACCCCAATCATAGTCCTGCAGCCACTCCCTCCCTCAGATGCCCCTCTGCCTCCTCCACCAGCAACCCATCTCTAACTTTCAGTCTACTCTGCAACCCCGTCAGCCCAGTGAATTAAAAAGAGTACATATGAGGAAAAACAGTACACGCATTGTGACCTGATGTACATCAGTAGCACATGCAAACCCTAGACTGATAATGTTAAAGCAATTAAAGCCCAATAACCTTCATACACACAGTTTTCCATGATGGACTCTACGTGATTCAGCTCGTGCATTAATGTTGATGTTACCATGTAGGTGAGTGAGTTAGCTAAACACTGGCTTTGCACTTGATTTCACTTCTGTGGAAATAGCATGAAACATACTATAAGTAAAGAGTAAATTGTGAGGTCATAAGTAGGTCCCAAAAACAGGAAACAGTTATCCACAAATTGCACTTTGCACCACTAAATGTATGGTCAAATAAATGAAGGCTAATTTTGGACCTGAAGTACTGTCATACGACAATAGAGACGAGTAAATGTTTTCATTTTTGATGATTGCTTCCTTATTTCCTGGTTGATAATTTTAAATAAGAAGGCTTCTTTGTTAAGAAGCGATTCTTTGTTGAGCATCTGCTTCCTCACTGTACTGGTTCTTCAGCTTAATGACAACTGCTGTCACTCCGGGGCAAATCTCACAACCCCGCCACAATCAACGTAACCCAAGTTTGGCCTTGACGTACAGAACTATGCATCTGACTGTGGTTGTGCTCTCTCACTTGCAATCCTTCTTACCATCTCTCTGACATCCAGCACTCATTCCTGTGGGCTTCCTCATGAATTCCCTGAGGTGATTAGAAGGATTCCCCTCCTTGTCATATTTTTATATATATATATATATGTATTATACACTCATCTGGTAGTCTATAAGCACGTTATTACACCAATAATCATTCTGAAGCTTCTCCACATCGTCTTCCATTCATTTCCTTCACTAATCAGCTCTTTGCAAATTATCACGTCTTGCACTGTTAATCTCCAAGGTCAGATCTATGAAAGAACGCATCCCAGCAAACAACCACTCAATCCAACATCTGTCTGTCAGCTGTGGATAAAGGTTTTAGCTCAGAGACCTTCTGGACTGTTCTGGTCACCGAAAGACGTTAAGGCTAAGACAAAGATGTCAGTCTGTGTGGCGCTTTAAGTTAAGGACTCTAGCTCTACTCCCATAAGCCCCAACAAATTTCTTGTCTGAAGGAACTCTGCATCCAGCAGGCAAAACTGAAAGTGCTCAAATCATATATTTACAGGTGTAAAAACTGAGGCACTAATGATTGTAAATGTAATCAAACCAAAGAGAAAATCACCATCAAAACCAGAACGTTAATGATATATTTTCTGTAAAATGTAAAATGTGACCTTGACCTTGAGCACAGTTTGGGCGAAGACCCATTAGGTGATCATTGTGTGTATGTTTGATTAAATTCTGAGCAATACTGCAGGAGGAGCAGCGTATTACCAATATAATTTCTATGCTTTTCCCTCTGTAACGGGTACACACCTAACATAGACACAAAGTCACGAATGCTCATATTGTTTCCTGACAAAGGAAAATGCTGGTCAAAAATGAAAGAAATAACAGTGGGGTCTGCAGTGGCACGTCAGTGTTTGACAGATTCATAAACAGTGCTTGTCATTTGTGAGTATGTGCGGTACAACCGCGCACACTGCCAACATCAACATGGAAACCAACAAGTGAGCTAATGTACTCTGTAGCCACATCAAACCAGCATGTGTCCATATGTGTGAGCATGCATGTGTGTAACTACCAGTATGTGTTGAGATTCCCCTCCTTGTTGGAACAAATGTCAACTCCACTACTCCCCCCTCTGCCTCCTCCTCCTCCCCCCCTCTGCTCTCCTCTCCTCTCCGCCCCAAAACACAGGATAACGCGGTACAGCCTCCCAAGTGGGTTTCGCTTAAGAGGTTTATCGGTATGTTGCTAAACATTCTGACCTTTTTTTAATCCTTAATGCGCTTAAAATGTTCCAAACCCTCCTAATCCCCCCGGCTATCCCACACAGATGTTCACTCGGTTCTTTTATTGGACGTTATTTTATTTTTTTTAAACCCTCTTTATTTTAATATATATATTTCTGTGTCATTTTTTAAATTATTTAAGTCTGTGTCATATGAGGGAACATTTCTGTTTCTGTGTTAATAAGTCTTTATCACTTCTGCTGTTTAGTGTTTGTGCAACAATGCTTCTGTCCTAAAAGTCTTAACCAGATCCCCATGTGGTGAAACAGAAGTGTGAATGTGACCTTTACAAGTTTTTACTCTTCTAGAGGAAAAACTTATAAGTTGCTTAGAAGTGAAACTTGAAATCTTTAAGAGTCATAAGAGAATGAAAATGTCAGTGGAAACTGAAAAATCTATGGTGTAATTAGCCGTTATATATGCTCACTGTTTGGCTCGCATACACACAATGTATTACAAATCTGCACATGCACAACTGTTTATGTGAATGTACAAATAAATGTATGTATCTATATATGTATACATGTGTGCCTGTGTGTATTCGTGTTTGTGTCCCTGTATCACCGTGCCACTGTGCCAGGCAGGCTGTGAGGCGGGGTGGCAGAGTAGGGCTCTGTATGTGTGTATGCATGTATGTGTGTGTGTTTGTGTGTGTGTGTGTGTGTGTGTGTGTGTGGAGCAGGTGTGCCTGGCCGCCCTGCGCAGCTTGCTGCCCATCTGTGCTCCCGTCTGTGTGCCGCCTGCGCCCACGCTCTGCCAACAGCACCGCACCATGGCAAGAAGACCCAGGAGAGAGGGATGCTGAGAGACGAGGGAGGGGATGGAATGAAACAGAGAGAAGGAGCGAGCGGGGGGGGGGGGGGGATGAGGGGGAAGAGCAGAGGGAGGAGCAGAGAGGAGGGATTACAAGGCTTGGGGGTATGGAGGATGGGAAAAGAAGCGAAAGAAAAGTGGGAGAGGGAAAGGGAGCGGGTTATGGGTCTGGAGAGTATGCATGAACTCGCAGGCAATGAGTGGAGTGGGTGACAGAGCGGAGGTTTGGAGGGTATTTGGCTGGCTGGATGCCCACACATACCCCACTCCTTATTTATTCTCTTCTGTCTTTCTTCCCCCTCTTCATTCACCCACTTATCCTCATCCTACCATCAGCTTTTTTCTCCACCAGTGCAATTTATTGTGCACTGCAAGGTTTCTAGAGACATGTTTTTCCAAAGATGTTGACTTTAAAAACTTGCCAGATTATTCCCAGGCTGCTACAATATATGCTGTGCTAATCCTTAGGCTTAGAGATAGGATCCCTAAAATGGGATAGGTTACATCAAACCTACCCAATGGCCTGTAACTCACTATAAGAAATTCTGAGTGTAAAAGCACCAAAACCCAACATACACCAGTTACACTAAATTGAAACCGTACAAATAGGTTTTCTGTTAAAATGGCAAATATAAACACTTAAAATCTTTATTTAAAGGGTTAAAAATGAAGGGTTATGTTAAGCATTTCTTGGGTCATTTACTTGTAGCATTAAAGTAAGCCATTAAAGTAATCAATGCTTTAACACTTTGAACCATATCGCCCTGCTCTACAAATTTACTGTACTGAGCTGAAAACGAGTCACAGACTTCTTGCATCTGCACGCACGTCGTGACACGCTTCCTTATATCAGAGCATGTGAAACAATGCATTGTGTTAACCTTGCCAGTACGGGAAGCTTGCCAGATTACTCTAAGTTATCCAAAGAAAGAAAAAAAAAAGATGAATGCAGATAAAGTGAAAAATAACAAAACACCAGGAATTTTTCCCAGAGGTCTTAATAATGCCGTATCCAGGATAAAACAGGTTTTGAATGCCTTTAAACTCCAAGCACATGTGAAAATGTGTGTGCCACATGAACCATATGTTTTTTCATTACTGCCTTGTCTGAAATTATAAATTTTTGTGGAGAGCTAAATGGTGAAACCATTTATATCTTTGGATTTGTGCTGTTCAAACGTGCGTCCTAAAGAAACAGAAGTGTATCCAGAGGCAGATAGCAAAATATAGTAATATAACCCCAACAGGGAAAAAGCAACAGTATGGAAAATGCAGATAAATACAGCAGCGATTTCTCATTTCTAATTGTAAAGAATTTTATTCCAGACAGTGTTTGAAAGGTTACCTTTGGTTTATTTTTAAGTACAAATTAATGCCTGCCATTCAGGCTTCAAATGCATTCCAAAAAAGGCTGGATCGGTGCAAGTCAGAGCGAGTAATGAGGTAATAAATAAATTTTAAAAAATAATGACGTGATGTGAAAAACCTAATATCAGCAGGCAACTGGAACCGCGATTTGGTAAAGAGCATCCATGAAAGGCCTTATCTTTCATGCACAAAGATGTGATGAAGATTAATGTGAAGGAAAACTACTGACAGGTTTAACAACAATGTTACTCAAAGAAAGACGGTTACGGATCTGGATGTTTGATCCTTCGAGGTGCGTAATAACATAAAGATTCAAGGAAATCAGAGAAAGGTCTGCATATAAAGAGCAAGAGCACAAGTCTAAGCTGAATACTACTGATATCCGATCTGTCAGCCAGCATAGCATCAAGAATGCCATTTATCTATAAGTGATAGACCACTTGGGCTTCAGTCTCATCAGTTATAAACTATATGCTTCAAGAAACAACATTAACAAGCTCAGTTTTGACCAAAAAAAAGTGCAATCAGGTAAGCCTGCTTATTTCTGTGGTGAATTAGCCACACTGATGACAGTGCTCACCTCCCACGTGTCACCAAAACAAGGTTTCTCAGAGAGATCTTTTGAAGTGGCACTGCTGCAGCCTGGGCTTTGTGGTTCATTTAGGGAAATAAACCCAAGTCTGAGTTAAAACTTTACTGTGTAAAAAAGGCAGCTGTATGTTAAAAGTCTCCACAAGCACTCTGAAGTTGACTTGACTCTGACCCGTCTGTGATAAATCATCATGCTGTGGAAATGTGAATTATGGTCAGATGTGAACCTTTTTGGAATAAATGAGCACTAAACAAAGAGAAAAATGACTGTAACAAGTCCAAAAGCTAGGCTGTGTTGTGGCACAGGGCTACGTTGGTGCTATTGGTGAGGATAAACTGCACTTCTGTGAAGGCACTATTAATGCTGGAAGGAA
Organism: Cichlasoma orientale; assembly: GCA_034780415.1. NCBI lineage: Eukaryota > Metazoa > Chordata > Actinopteri > Cichliformes > Cichlidae > Cichlasoma > Cichlasoma orientale. Next base: position 24,376 of record JAVDPK010000683.1, read on the forward strand.
TACTGAGACTTTGGAGTAGGATATGCCGCAGTCAGGACATCCTTTCCAGGAAACAACCCAATGCAAAACCCAATTTTGCATGCATTACCAACGCCTGGCTTTGTTAAAAGAGGATGTGGGTGCTGAACTACCATGCTGAAAGATCGTGTACTGTTGCACATCTGAAGACTTGTTTGCAGACTTGTTACAGCTGAAACACTGCATCACTTTGTGTCCTCAGTCCCTAAAAGCTTTACTTACCTTTTTTTAATATGTTGGAAGAATCTCAGTTAAAATATGCATTTATTTTTAAACTGTATACAGTTCTTGTGGTGAAACAATTAATGTGCTGTTGTACTATCTGTAGTATAATACACGTCGATGACAATTTACAAAACACTGCAAAATGTTTTGATTTTATCACACCAAGTTTGTGTACTTTGGAGTTGTTAGATCAAATCTGAAGATTCCTTCATGAACTCTCTGCAAGACACAACAAGAGCTTCTATATGTCATGGTTTCCTTTAGTAATAAAAGCAATGGATGCTTTTGTGAGACAGGAGTGCTTCTAACTATCCCATTTGGTTACAGTGATCATTGCTATGCAATGCAGTCACAGAAGCCTCCGACAGCGCTCTGATTCATAATTAATATGGACAGTTGAGTGTAAATGAGATTCTGCGCTTTGGAGTCATGCTGACGAGACTTGCCTTTGGACAGATACTCAAAGTCCTGAAGGAGCACTAGGCTCAAGAAGCAAGACTCCTACTAAAGCTGAGACAAGAAGACACAGAGCCTAACGCACATACACAAGCAAGCACACACTTGTACACATGTACTCTTCTGTGAATGTATTAAAAATAATGTAGAAAAAGTGTACCGACACTGAATTAATGTGTTCAGCCTGTGCGCATCTATCTGTGATGCTGTGTTAACTTTATATCATTATGAATACTTTGCATTATGTACATTTATGCTGCTTAATTAACAGGAGCTCAAGAGAAATGCATGTGGGAGTGTATGTGTGGCTGAGGCTGGGGGCCCCCAGCACGGTTCACGACCCAGCCTAACAGAGTGTGAACGTCCCCCTGCCGAGCTGATACTGATATAACTGTCCTGTAAGTGGTGTTGACACCAGCATTATTACCCTGTCAACCTTCATCTCTACTCAGCTTAAAGGAGTCAACCGGGCGGGGGCCCAAACGTGTTAAGGACCAATGTCTTTGCAATGCCCTGGTCCAGCCCAAATAAATACAGCTGCACAAAGGCCGGAAAGGGAAAAAGAAGGGGAACATGTGGGAGGGAGAAGGAGGGAGGAAGAAGGCGGTACACTTATTCTCACTATTCTCACTACCTACGTGGCTTTCACAAGACACAAACATCTGAATCTCTCTCTCTCTCTCTCTCTCTCTCTCTCACACACACACACACACACACACACACACACACACACACACACACACACACAGTGAATGGAGGGCTGTAGTAGGTCGTTATCACCACCAGGTGGCATTTTCCTGGCACCCGTAGACCATGGTGAAATGCAAATAAAGCAACAAGGCCTTAGGCCAGGCGTCTCAGTTAGCTCAGACTTCACTCTCTAGACTGCAGAGAAGCAGGCCAGGAATGGAGAAAATGGAGACAAAGAGATGAAAAGGGAGAGAGATGTGATGTGAATAAAATCAAAGAGAAATATGGAGCCGTGAATATTATTGAGATGTGAGTAGGAGCTTATCCCTTCTGCATTTTGCCCTTAGATAGCAAGACCCTTACATAGCATGCGCACTATCATGTTCAAAGAAAGTGTTTCAAATCAAAATGCCTTACACTCTGCAACATCAGGAGCTGAGCACTGCTCAACAAAGAGACAGAGACAGAAAGAGGGAAGTGCAGAGACACAGATATGTGAGCCAAAGGAATGTAGGTTTGCAAGAAGAACATGATTTGAAAATGAAAATAAATAACTAAATGAATGACGGTGTGGCAGGATGCATGGTTGCACCTGAAGAACACAGTAAAGAGTGACAAAACTTTGCAAAAAAGAAAGCAGAAAGAACTAAAAACAAAAGGTAGTCTGGAAGAACGAGAAACGGGTACGAGAAACATAGTTTTCAGCTTTGCAAAAACAAAGCAGGAAACGCTGCAGAAAAAGTACAGTACTAAGCTGAGTATATTAACTGAAGAGCGAGGGAAGGCCTGTGTTGAGACTTGGATTTCTCCTCCCCCGGTCCCTTTTCCTGCTGGCCTAGATACACACTGTGGGTCTTTGTGCTGAGGGTGTTACACACACTTCCTGTCTGGGCAGCAGAGGGGTGCTTTAAGGTAAGTCTCTCCCCAATGTTCGAGCATTGGTTGTCTCTCCCTTTATTCTTTTCACTTTATGTATTCTACTAAAACTCCTATCTTTATATGTATTCACCTATGTGGTCCTAATGCATCATTCAAGTGCACTTTTAAACAACACAGACCATCTGCTTTCTGCCCACACATCCTTACCTGTTTCCCACTGTATGTCTTCAGTGTTATTTTTCTTCTTTCCCCTCACTTTTATGTCTGAAACTCTTTGCGATTCTTTACAAGATACATAAAAGAAGGTGAATTACACTGATAGAATGTTGGTGCACTTGCGCAGCCAAGGACACTTCGATAAGAGTGAGAAAACATCCTCAACGCAGACACACATACACACACGTGCGCACAAATCCACAAAGTGATACTGAGCAAGGTTGCCAACTCCTCCAAAAGCACCACTGAGATAACAGTGATAACAAACATTCTTCCAGCAGCCAAGTCTTTTTCTCCTGGGGAACACTTCAATGAAAATTCAGAGCAAATGTGCCACTTTATGAACATAACAATACGTCAATAAGTCTGCCGGGTGAATGCGCTGCACTGGAGAGCAAGAGACCCAATTACAGAGAAACTCTTAAGTTGTATGCTCCTGAGAAATTGAATGATGAAAGAAAAGAGAGAATACATCCATTTGAATGCATCTGAAAATTATTATTGTTCTTTTGGGAATACGTAAAACTCATAATCAAAATAATTTTCTCTTGAAAAAAAAAAAGTTTTCACTATAATAACATCTAAGTCATATATCTGAAAAAATGCAAGTGTATAATTTCAATAAGTATAAACACATAAAAATAACAATTCATGAGTGCGTGTCTTTTGAGTTTACGGTTTCACAGTAACACAGACTTCTACATAAAGTCGATATTGGACACTGCCCCCTGCTTGGCTGCATTCATACAGTGCAGCATTCAGTGGGCTCAACTATGCCACAATATGAGTCTCAATGGGAAGTATGAACAATCAAAGAGACTCGGTCCTGTCAATCTGTGCCAAGAGGACAGAGGGAGGGTGAGATTCAGAAACTATGGACGCTGTGGGAGGTGGTTGGGGGGAATCAAAAGAAAAGAAGGAGTAGAGATGCTAGCAGGAGAGGAGGAAAGGAGCTGTTGGCAAGCGCAGGAGGAGGGCGAAAACAGGGCTGCATGTAAAGGCCGTGTATATTATACTGTATATACATGAAGGAAAACTCTGGGAGAGCAAACTTGATCAAAGAGGTCATGCTGTCACGTTGACAACACACAGACACACACTCAGAGAAGAGCGGAAGGACATGGAGCTTGCTCTGCCAAGCGGTGGTCACCTTTGACCCTTTGGCTCTGCAGTTGGAGATGATGCCAGCCAGACAGCTCAACGTAGGGCAAGAAAAGCAAACAGTGTGTTTGAATGTGTTTATAAGTGTGTGTGTGTGTGTGTTTGTGTGTACACAGGGGTGTGGACCCGCAGTGGCCAATCACAGTCGTGTCAGAATGTATGCGCCAATGATGGCAAAGTTTCACAAGGCTGGCAAGGGTTGATGTTCGCTCATTTTGTGCCATGTCAATATTCATTTTCTGTGTATCACTGTGTTGCTGATGTGTCGGCGTGTGTTTGAGTGTTGCCATGCAGACTGAGGATTAAAGAGGAGGAGGAGAGGAGTTAGCACGAAGATGGCAAAGCAGACACACATGAATTTGTGCCCTCGAGTGCCAGGTTTCAGGAACTGAACTGCCATCTTATCAAGTCTGGTTCACGGTGCGCGCACTTTTACTACACAAAAAAGACAAGAGAGTGCTCAAAAAGAAACAGCGTGGCACTTGGTAATGTTCACACTTTTATAAAAGCACACACACACAAACTCTTGAGACACTCTTTGTCCATTGTGCAGCCCAGTCAGGGCAGATGATGAGAGGGATGAGGGGCAAAGGGTGAGGTCATGTGAGGGAGCTGGAGCCAGGCGCAACGGCCAGGCTGAAGTCGACGCAGTAGTCACTCACTAGTGGGCATTCTGTGAGTGTGTCTTTGGGTGTTATCTTTGATGGAGCTGAGAGCCATAAGCAAAGATAAATTTGTTAATGTTATGTGCAATGATATGGCTGCACAATAAATAAATAGAACCAAGAAATGTCTCCTTAGTGCATTACCAGACATTCATGAGGTCAAATATACAACTACAAAAATTATAAAACTATAAAATATATGGAAATTACAGACGACTCAAGTACAAAACATTTGGAACCTAATAAATTTATTTGCAGTAAAAAAAAAAAAAAAAAGTCAGTAACTCAACAGGAAGGGCTCAAATAAAAAATAATATGCAACAATGTCAGCAAGCTAATCCAACAAATGGCAATCGTGGTAACCCTCACAGCCAGCACAGCTTCGAACAGCTTGGAGTCCGAACAAACAAGTGAGGGAACCAACACAGACAAGCAGATAAACCAATCAGGATGCAGTTGTACAGTAAAGCAGACCACCATCTGTTTGGCAGTATAGACACTCACTGGGGAGCTGCATCGCAGCCACACGGGGTCAATATGTGCGTGTGTAAGGGAGGAAGAGTGAGCACGAGTTATTTGATTAAGTGACACAGATAAAAACAGAGATTATTGCAGGATAATGTATACACACATTTTCCCCTGTAACCTTTTGCCACGTTCAGTCTCTGTCTCCAGAAAAGAGCACTCAGTCCAGGCAGAGGGCCGCAGCTGACCCCAAGGCTTCTGCCAGGCAAAGCATGCCTGAACCCAGAGACGAGTTGCTAAAACATCACTTTTGTGTGTGCGTGTGTGTGAGAGAGCTCATGTGCTTGTGTGTCTGCTGTCTAGTCATTTCTTTCCCTTGATAATCTCTTCTTGCCTACCTTATTTTAAATAGATAACATTCAGAAACCAAAAAAGCATCTATGGATTGATTGATCTTGTTGTCTCTATGTGTGTGTGTGTATGTATGAGTGTTTATATAAGGATCCACATCCCCTCCACCACCACCTCCCAGCGCTTAGCCTGTAAGCCCATCCCGCTTAACTTCTCTTCACTAATTCTAATTCTAAATCTAATTCACCTCCTTACCACAATCACCCCACACAACATCCCTGTAAGCCACACACACACACACACACACACACACACACACACACACACACACACACACACACACACACACACACACAC
>JAVDPK010000683.1:29958-42832 GCA_034780415.1 Cichlasoma orientale
ACACACACACACACACACACACACACACACACACACACACACACACACACACACACACACACACAGAGAGAGAGAGGGAGAATATCTGATTGTCCACATGGCAACTGGACCATGGTATTTGACTGTGCTGTGTAGTTAATCCATATTAATAGTGCTTTGCTTAGCTCCAGCCTATGACCCTAATCAATGAAATTTAGTGCAACCCCGCATCCAAAGCTAAAACACACAGTTACAGTACAGCTTCCCACAATCACACCAGGGGTTTATTTGAGAAAGCAGGTTTAGTGAAAACGAAAAGCTTGTTAATCCTTAGGTGAGGGAAACTCGGGTCTTTAAGTTAAAATAAGCGTGAGTCACCTACTGCAATAACATGACCCTTCCTGAGAACCACTTCCTGAGAACCACGAGTCATTCCATGTCCTCTCGCAGAACCTGAAGGAGCTGTCTGACATGTTTTTACATGACATGTTTTCCTCAGAAGTCAATCAGAATCTAAAAATAAGAGAACTATCAGGCTGTCACAAACATTTACTTCATATGACTGTAATAACTTCTAATTTACATCTGAATATATTTAAAGATTGAATGAATTCTATGCTGTGAGATTCCAGCACTAATCAGCTGGACTGCACGCTAAATAAAACGGAGTAATTGTAAACCTACTGACATTTTCTCCTCTCCAACTCAGGCTCTTGGTAAATGTCTACTGTCACATGCTATTTCAACACACAATCTATTACAATAGAAGCTCTGCTCCATATTTACCCTTTGCCGTGGTGAATTGCAACTTAATTGATGGTGGCTTTTTTAATGCATCATGCATTAAAAAAGAGAGTTAACTGAGTTAACTGAGAGTGAACATGCTGAAATTACTCTTCACAGTTTGTTGAGGCCCCTGATGCTCACTTTGGACTCAGACAAGAGAACACAAACAAAACATCAGGGCCCTGTTCCAGAAAGTAGATTTAGTGAAAACTTTGAGATTAACCCCGAGATGAGGGGAAACTCTGGGTGTTCTGTGCCACAAGCAGTTAACTTAAACTCTGGTTCAGTTAGCAGTGTTACTGACACTTTGAACCCAACATGCTTTTCAACAGCCTCTGTTTCTTCCCTTCATGCTGCACTTGAAGCAGCTGAATGACTCTGTTTCATTTCCTCATTTATACTTTCAGCATCAAAGCGCACATCAGATCACGCTGATTTGCACAAGTTAACGTCTATGAAAACGCTGAAAGCCCAGTAAGATGTTTGCCTTCCAGTTGACTGGTTTGATCTGACATGGGTGTAAGGACAGATCTGTGGTGTCCGGCAGATTTGTTATCAGCTCAGAATAAGATCTATAGGCTACAACTTTCTAACTCTGTGGACGGTAAAGCCAGATTCCCAAATTCCCTGTGCTCACTGTTTAAATAAAACCAACCCATATGAAGCTTTAAACACATAAAATACTCAATGACAAATTGCTGTGTTGTGAGCAGTCACACTGATGGAATACTCCACAGCTGGCATCTTGTTGGAAATAGTATAAATATTTCTGAGTGAGGATGTGTGTAACTGTGCAACTGAGAAAAGTACTTTGATATTTGCACAGTGTTTGCATACGCCATCTGCATTTCATATTGATGCATTTTTTAATAAAATAAAGAACTAAAGATTTAAAATTCAAACCTGCCCATTGCAAATCATTAAATCATTATCACTGAGTCTAGCTGTGATTTTAAAGCTCATAAGTAAACTGTGCCTTGTCTTTTTGATCCCTGTCAAAAATCCGGGTGAATATTGCAGCTGCATACACATGTTTGTCAGTCTCAAGTAAAATTTGATAGGATTCAAGCTTCATCACCAATGAAGGGAAATTCAATCTGTGTAAATGACTAAAAATGTATTAATCTCAACTTACTCACTCTCTTCTCCACTTGTGTGTATTTGTTTTATTTTTTTTATGATTAATATTATGGTCCATATTGGCACACGTTGATTTTTCTGGCTACACTGGATTTAAATGGAGGCGCTGCTCTTTATTTACTGGTTGCCATGGTGAATCAAGGTGTTGGAGCTCCACTGATTATGGCTTTTTCTTCATTACCCACACATGTGCTTAACTAAGAGGGAACCTGGAGTTAATTGAACTACCTCTGATCAGCCGTCTGAAGCTGAAAACTCAGACTTACCCATCTCAGGGTTAATTAACTCTCAGTGTTGGCTTTCTGCAACAGATCCCAGTACCCAAGGTTATTATTCACTTCACCAAACAAGGATAATTCACTAAACAGACACACGAGCTTTCATCAACAGTATATACAGGTATAAAACAGGAAGCAATGTGTCTCTGCTGGGGTAGAGTTTTGTCTCTGAGCAGACCTGATCCCCTGTAATCTAACCCCGTGATGTAATGCCTGGTGCAGCCACCATAATATGTTACATAACCTTATAAAAGGCTTATGTACCCTAGGGTTCGCAGGGTTCACTCCGAGGATGAATGGATGTTTTGTCAGGCCATGGTGTAATATGATCAAGATATTAAGTAATTCAATAATAAATAACAAGTTATTCAAATCAATAGGAAAACTGTAATTTAAACATTGCTGAAACCACTGAAGAGTTCCCATGTTGCCCTGTTGTAAATTTTTATTATGTAAAGCACAAGTACCTGCAATCAACCCAGAGTATTTTCAAATTATACCAAGGGTTATTATACAACTCCACTCCACAAAGAGGAATTGTTTAAAAAGACCCGACCTTACTAAGGTTGATGCAGAGCAGCAGCACTTAACACAAATGGTGACATTCAGCCACCAAAATGACTGTAGTCGTATAAGTATTAACATACCAATTCTCAGCATACCCCGTAGGCCCCCAACTGTTCTTAGCTCAAAGGAAAAGGCTTTTGATTTGGTTGTGACTGGCAGCTCGTGTAAACACTGCATCAGCTAGTGAGCGATAGAAGAGGCTGGGAGAGAGTTGAACATTTGCCAAAAGCTGCAAAGCCAAGTTTGGCCCTATAGGGCTCTGTGCGTGTGTGCATATGCAATGAAAAGAGGGTTTGTATGTGCAGGCATGAGTGTGTACATACAGTATTCGAGCACGTGTGTCTGTGTTTAACCCATTTACGTAACAGTCGGGGTCCCTGGGTTCAAGCAAATTTAAAGACTGAGCAAGCAAGAAAGGCAGAGAGAAAAATAAGTAGAGGAAGGAGCTATACGGGCTGGGGGACGAGGGCGGGGGGGGGGGGGGGTAGCAAGTTCTGCCAAAACAAAAACAACCACAAAAAAAAAAAAGATTAACAAAGGGAGATGAGGTGGGTCGAGAATTTAGGAAGGACAAAAACAACAGAGAAAGCAAAAGGTAGGAGTACAGACTTCAGGGTGGATAAAGGAGAAAAAAGCAAGGTAAGGCAGAAAGAAAGGAAACCCTACTTTTCCACTCCTTCCTTGTTTCCAGGCAGAGTCTCTTCTCAAAAGTGGGAGCACAAAGCGAATGACACCTGACAAAGGGATTTTAATGGAGGAAGTTTAACGAAGCAGAGGCTGAACAGACTTTTCGAGTCCAGACACCAGGCTGCTTGGACGACACTGCAAAGAGATTAGGAAACTAAGATGTTGCCCTTGACAGAAAAGAGGGAAGAGAGTCAGACAGAGAAGAGAGTGTGAGAAAGTGTCGGGAGAATGAGAGACCAGGAAGAAAGATGGGGAGCCGGGGACAGAAAGAGAAAAGACAAAAAGCATGAAAGTGAGAGAGAGAAGGAGAAAAAAGGGAGAAGCATGAAGGCTTGTTTCTGGTGGGACTCCAAGAGCCAGCATCTGTTTGGCTTGGGCTCAGAAAAGTCTAGTGTTTCACCCTGCAGCGCCCGGGGGAATGCTATTCCAGGCTGCATGGGCTTCTATGAAAAACAGCTTTATGTGGAAAAGGGGAGATGGAGGGAACTGGAGAAAGAGAGACAACAAGGGAAGGAAGGAAAAGCAGGAGTGAGAAGGTGGTAGGAAAGGAAAAAAGGAAAAGTGAAAGAAAAGAGAACATGAGGGAAGAACTGATATTTTGAGATCGTTGGAAAATGACAATTAGTGAAAATAAGAAAGAACACAAAGCACAGAGCAGAAATGAGGGCCAGGTTTACGCCTGTCAGCTTCACCTGTTCACAAACTTTATTCAAGCGAACCCCAAGAACAACCCCATCTTATTCAAAACTCAGAAAAGTGGAGGTGAGGAGTAATGAGGCGACACACACACACACACACACACACACACACACACACACACACACACACACACACACACACACACACACACACACAGAGGATTTTTGTCCCTCCTCAGCATCTGGGCTAGGACAGCTGTGTTGTGCCTCTCAGCCCCGGGTCTCCTCACCTGCCAGTCAGGCGGCTGAAACTCCCCAGGGGACAACAAACAGCTGGCAGACAGGTGCGACTGCTGTCCACCTCCCAAACCACACCTATGTGTGTGTGTGTCTCTCCCTGTGTTTGTATGTAGATGCAAACTTCTGCAGCACTACCATGATATTCCTTTGTGTAACAGAGTTTGTGTAGAATGGACAGGCACAAACAAACATCTAAGCGCATCTGAAGTAGCTTCATGTTAGAAAGAAACATATAAGTTGGCAGTCAATCAGTGTATGCCTGCAAAAACTAAACCACTCTACCTGCTCAGTAAAGCAAGATATGATGCTTATAATGTATTTTTTTTTTTTTTTTGCACACACGTGTGTTTGTGTGTGTGTGTGTGTGTTGGGGAGGTAGGGGGAGCTATGTATTAAAGCAGAGCCTTGGGCTTAATCAAAAGCAGAGGCACTTTCCCCTGGAAAAACAATGAGGGAAAGCAAAGTTTACATGAGCTAATTGACAGAGAGGAGAAGAGGGCGAGATGGATATGTGAGCAAGAGAAGCTGGAAGGGAAGAAAATAAACATACAGCTGAGTTACAGCATGGCAATAGATGGAGGGAAGAAGAGAGAAAAAAGGAATGGAGCATGAGGGTGACACAATGAAATCATGGAAATGTGTTTTTCATTTCTTGATATCTCATCACCACCCTTTCTCTGTGTCTATCTGTATTATAATTTCCTCTCCTTTTACTCTTTCTCTCTTTTTAGTGTCAAAGCTCAATGGCATAACTCCACTTTATTTTGTAAAATGTTTATGATACGAGTCATTATATACGAGCACATATGATTCTTGTTTGTGCATTTATATTAAATTCAACAGTGGAAACATTCACCCCCCCCCCTCTCTCTCTACTACTCTCAATCTAACTCTATCCAGATCCCACTGGAACACATAAGCCTGTACTATCCCCGTACTATAAGCTTTGGGGGGATTTCAGTCATTTTAAGGCATTTTACTTGTCCAGCCTGGATTGATGTTGAGTAAAGCAGCTCCCAAAACTAACAAACCCGCAGATAAAGCTCTTCAGGGTTGGTTGAGGACAGACAACAGTGCAGGAGAGTGAGTGAGAGAGTGAGACAAAAAAGACATACAGAGGGATGCTGTGTGGTGGTGTGAGATGACCAGAGGCCTTGAAATTCTTCACACTGAAATGAATGTGGAAAAGTTTCTAGATTGATGCCAGGTCCTGCAGTTTTTCTGGTTGTAATGTTGAGGTTTTGCTGTGAGCAGGGTGGGCTGGTATAAAAGCTTTTACCAGCCGTTAATTTGGGAAATAATACTTAATGACAGTCTTTATCCACAAATTAAACTGTGTTTTTACAGTACTGAACAGTGCTGAAATAAATGAAGCCAGGACGCATGGTTCTTCATTTTGTACTTTTTTTCCCAGTTCAATATGACATAAAAATATATATATATTAAACACACAGACACTGGCTGTATTGTTAAATACTGTATATCAATCACAAGACTGCAGGTGTGCTGGACAGCCTGCAGGTATGTTGATCCTAGTATTACTCCTAACTCATCACATATGGATGAGTGTCTCAGGCGCTACTGGCATCACATCTAAATGCACTGTATGCCCTTTACCATCATTCTTCAGATAGGCAGGGTTAGAATTATGAATGGGCTCCTTTTAACCCAACCCACGACCTTTTCTTTAACCTAACCAAGTAGATTTGGAGCCAAAATCAAACTAAAGAGTGAAAGTAAAACAAATGAAACTCAGTTAAAAGCACAGGACACAAACCCTGGGGCTTAAAACACTTGTGTTATTTACACCACTGCCACCTCGCTTGTCTCTGTATGGGGGCTTTGTAGCTCTTTTAAACGTGAACATTTGCACTGAGAATCCAATTTTACAGCAAAAACACCTTTTACACACTTGTGTAGTCGTCCGAGATGCGCCTGTGTCTCAGCGAGTTTGATAAACCAGCAGTATCTGACGCCATGTCAGTGAGAATGGCTTGGTATGTTAAATACTCCCTCCACTCGTGCATACTTCTACAGGCTGTTGCCTTAAATGAAAACAATGAATCATTTAACCTGCCTGAGTGAGTAAAAGTTAAAAAAAAACCCTGCATAGCACTACTGCAGATAGAGCATTCTGCTTCATCTAAAAAGCCGGGGCTACTAATGTTATCTCCAACAAACACATCATTACTCTCCTCCATTCAGCTCTTTTTGTTTTTGAAGTGTCTCCCTCAGGCAAGGCTTTCTCTAGAAAACTGTAAATATCCTTGCTAAGTGAATGGTTGAGATTACAAGTGCATTAGTGTTATCTCTGCTGGTACAGCTCTCCTGGTGATTTATAGCTAAGGATTTTAGGAGCAAATAAAGTTGTTTTTTTTTTTTAAATTCATGAACAAGATAAAATCTTATAAAAGCTAGGCCGATCTAATTATTCTTTTGTAAACATGTTTTTTTTAATTATTTAATTTACTTTTTAGAGCAAGTTGTACCTTTACCAGATCAGGGCACACACTTATACAGAGTTAGAACACAGCCTAATATTTCATGCTGGTATCATTTGCTACACCCATATTCGCTCGGGTGTGGTTTTTAGTTCATACTCTCTCAGAATATTTAAAATCATTTTTCTGGAAGTTACAAACTGCTGTTACATGTTATCTTTTATACTGTATCACTTCATCTAAACTGTGTCTAACCCCATGGCAAAACGGATGGTTAGATGGTTATAAAGGCTTAATAAGAATTTGGGAACTAATATTTACAAGTTTTCCATAACATTAAAGCAGACAGTGTATATTCAGTCATGCAAGTTTTATCATAAATTTAAAGTTGTTAGAAAGTCCAGTTCGTCATCACTTCCCCTGCTGTCTTCTATAACTGTCAGTGCACACAAAAAAAATAAAAAAACATTGGCCACACCTGGTTTGTGACGGATGGATGAACAGAAAACAAATATAAAAATCCTTCCTGCAGCCCTTCATTCTTCAACCACTTATTTCATGGACACATTACTGTATGGTGTGACTCTTTCACCTACCACTACACATCCACTCGATTGCACCGAATTTCAACAAGAGTGAAAATGTAATGTGGAAAATGTAGAGATAAAAAATGTGCTTTAGGGACGTAAAGATGCACACATTCACACAGGCACTCGCTCACAGAGCCATATGGGCGATAGCATAAATGAGGTGGTTGTTTCAAAGAGCATTTTTGAATGAATGTTTACTGCATCACTGAAACCGTCTTGATTCATCAGCACTCTCTCTTTCTGCTCTGTGATGAGACGGCCATATGATTTCACTTATCCATGGCCTTGGTCTGGGAGCCTCCAGACTGGGGATAGTGACGAACTAATAATCACCCTTTCCTGCAATTATCCTCCTCCCAAGGCTCCATCATTCTCTGTCTTTTAATTCTTCTTCTTCTTCCCTCTCAGTCACCACTCATCTAGGTTGACTCCTTTTTTCCCTCTCACTTCATTACTCTGTTTATTTCTGTTTCACAATTTAACCTCTCCCTATCTCAAACACATACAAACGTACGTCTTTCCACTACTTTTCACTTAATGCAAACATTTTTGATTGCACCTAATTTGTAATATCAATACTCACTCTTTCTTCTTTGTTTACATTTTTTGTAACATGAAACTTGCTCACCTTTCCTTTTCCAGCCTATGGGGGAAACCCTGGCAGACTGTAGGAATGGGAATACAGGGTGTGCGTCCAATGGTTTATGTAGATAGGTTACTAAATTCCACATCCTGTTACACAATCCTGCAGATGTGTGCTGTATGGGGGCTGTGTTTACCTCCAGAAAAATGTCTCATTTTTTTTATAGGGCAGACAGAACGATCGAAAGACAAATAGAAGTTGAAGGAAACAATGCAAGACAGAAAGCAAGAAAGAACTGCAAAGGATCAAAATCCAGAACGTCTCAATGAGCAGGAGGTCGTGCCTGTGGCTCGCTATGACTGGTTACAACTGGTTCCAATATCTAGCTATACTAAAATTTTAGTAGATGACTGCATGAAGTCAACAACATGCTGATGGCTTGTGACAGACTGAGTCGTTAACAGAGGTGGTGATGTAATCCACTTGAGGGCTTTGTGGTGAAACTACTGACGCCCTCGCTGATTGACTCTCTCTTCTGAGATAGCAGGCAGAAAGAGAGCCGAGAGGACTGAGGTGGTATGGTTAATGTGAAATAAAAAGTTAATGACACACTGTGCTGGAGTTCACTCTGACATCGGGTTCATGTGTATTAGCACTCACTCCCATTTGAATCAATGCGCGTGATCAATAAGCCAGTGTCAGACTGTTTTAGCTCAAGCTGGCTGGGGGTCAGTGCTCAGCTACAAATTATGCAGTTCAGCCTGAGGCGTAAGGCCCAGTAAGGCCTTATCATTAGCTTTTGGGTTGGGCTAACAGCCACAGATCCTCCTGCTTTGGCTTCTTCATAGCTGATAGTGATTATTTGGGCTTATTGATAAGCTAATGGTGAATCAGGGCTATGAGGGATTGTTTAGAGAGGATTACCAACTGAAGTAGTGGGGATATAGGGACCATGACGACACTAATGGTGATGCTGATGATGGAGCCAGGCTAATCACTTCAGGATGGAGAGAAGCACAGATGGGGACGTTAGTGAAAGAAGGGAATATGAAAGAGGCAGAAATGGAAAAAAGGAAACATTACGCATAAGGCATTTTAGTGAGGGCTAGGTGACTACAAGCTGGCATCAAAATCTTAGCCTTTTTTTTAGCTTTAGCTTGAAACTCATTAAAAAACAGCGCTAGCTGACTTGGATGAAAATAAGAAAGTAAAATCTTTATTGAAGCAACACCCTGCTTTGCAATCATAACACTGCACAATATCCAAACAATATACACCCATAAATGGCAAAATTATGATTTTAGAAAGCAGCAATCAATCACAGTGTTGTGAAGGATTAGCTTCTGGGCAACATGAATGCATGTTGCATCATTCAAGAAAAAAGTACAAACTTGCTTACGGCTGACAGTTTAACAGCTCAAATAACTTGAATGAAGGAAGAAAACACTTCTAAGTCATTATGACTGCAGCTCGCACCACAATGTTGGTGCCAGTGGTGCTCATTTACTGTGAGACTGCACTGCAGTTTATTGGAGGATTACAAGATTTATTTTTTTAGTCCCGCCACAGTTTTCTACTGTATGTAACTTTGATGAGAAATTGATGAGTGTACATGATTGAAAGCCAAAGAGATCATCTGCTCAGCGAAAAAAGTGGCCTGACTACTCAAAGCAGAACGCAGCTGTGCGACACAGGCCGGTCTGAGATTCGGAGTCTATCAAACACAAGGTGGAGTGACTCGCTCAGATTACTTCTCTTCTGGCTTTTCAAACAACACTGACAGATGCATACCCCTCCGCACTTCCATTTGTCAGAGATCTATTCCTGCACTTAAAGCAGACACTTTCTCTCTCTCACACACCCATGCACATGCTTAAACACACACACTAACAGCTTACACTACCTTTGTCACCTCCCACACATTGGTTATCTCCAAGGACACAAAACCCACAAGATCCCCAACCCAATTTCCACGCATGCAGCCTAAATGGAGCTGTAAGCAGGCATTAAGCCTGACAGGGAAAAAGGGAACAGAAAAAAAAAATACCAATGCTGGAGAAAAGAAGAAGGAGATGGATGGAGGGAAATAGGAAGAGCGGGAGAGGAGGGAGGGAAGAAATAGGAGGTGGATTTCTATTTAGCACACTCACTTTCATCTCTGCTTTACAACATACTTAGGCAGGGTTTTGCAGGGAAGGTACGCACTCTCTGGATGGTGCACACAAATGCCCCCCCTTCTTACCCAGACAGAAAAAGACACAATGAGCCCTCTGTACTTTCTGCACGAGGGGGACACGCACAAAAAAATGTACTGCAATCCCTGCCAGATTTAAGAATGTCTTGGTTGGTAGCCAAAGTATCTGAAATAATACTCCGCAGCTCACAATACTTTATGTAACTTCTTCTTCTTCTTTTTTTAAAAAAAAATCAGAGATTAGAGGTGATCTTCTTTCACTGCTAATGCTCCAACCAGTCTGATTGGTGTATCTGTAGTTTGGACTGGAAGCAAGCCATGAAAGGAGCCATAGGCAGCACTGGGCACCAGTCCAGGATAGAAATATATAGCTGGGTACTTCAGAAATAGATACACATACATCTGACTTAAGCCTCCACTTGGATAATGTCTTTAAATTCCATTACTGAAGCACATGAGTCACATAATACATGGTTCCTATTTTTCCTTATTAAAAGGATTGAGCATTACTTGAAAAATATTTTTATTTATACGCTGTTAGACTGTTAAACGTGACTCTTCGTCTGAAGCAATAATCGTGAGACCAAACAGGTATATTTTTTGAACACGTCTCGTAAACACGCATCCAAAAAGTTTGGAACTAAATGCATTACAGAATGACTTTCAGCCATTTGGTATGGTGTTTAAAAGTTTTTTCAAGGACACTTTATGCATTCGCATAATAAAAAGGGAGATATATACAGATAAAAGAAAGAAGGATAGAGGGTGGAATAAACACAAAGATACACATTTACAAAAAAAGAAAAAAGAAAATAAACAAACAAACAAAAAAAAACACACACACACATAAGTGGCCCCCCTTCCCCCAAACAACCACACACTTATCAGACTACGAACTGATCAAGGACAGACCCGAATGTAATTTCTTTCTTTCTCAGTCATTCTCTCCTCTTCTATCAAGAGCCTGTGGACCACTGGCGCATCTCAGTCTCTGTCTGCAGCTGTGCTGGATGGCCCTTAATGCTAGGACTGGTTAACTCATCTCCTATTCTCTTCATCTCTCTCATTCTCTAAATTTATATGCACACTAGCTTACTGAGGAAACTCAGCTTAAGGCACAAATCAAGAAACATGTTGTCATTCACTGCAGTAGTTTACTTGCCACAGGTTTGCATCCCATGTCTCCTTTACTGACAGCTACTGGGTAGTCGACAAGTAGAAAACAGGCGAGAGAGCAACCAGTTTGTGTGCTTTGTGTGCAGATGTCCCGCATCCTGCAAATTGCACACTTTAGACTTTCACTCTGATTTAGATCTATGATTATTTATTTTGTTTGGATTCAAGGACACACAATTTGGAGAAACTTTAAAGAACTAAATATGTACAGCTTCATATGTAAAATATGAAGATTAAAGAAATTCAGCAGAATCCAGCTATAATAATCCAAATCATAAACCAGATAAAAGAAATAAATTATATGAACGTTATGAGCATCTCCATAAAAACCTGCTAAAACCATAGATACCTTACTGTGACAGTGCATAAAAAAATCCATCCATCCATCCATCCATCCATCCATCCATCCATCCATCCATCCATCCACAGAATAAAACGAAGGGAAAAAAAACCCCTCCTGAGTGGGTGACTGGCTATCTGATGTAGTCAGTCTGTCGACTCACAGGGTTAATGAGCTGTCTCACTGTCTGGCTATCGCTACATGACAGAAGCTTATCTGACCAGTGGCCAAGACAGTAGCCATGCTGTTCACAGAATTCCCATCTTGGAAACTTTCAACTTTATCAAGACCCCTGCTTCCACCAGACTTTGGTTTGATCTGAATCTGACAAACTGAAACACAGAATCAGTGACAAACACAGAACATTCATGGCTGTGATCAGTAAACACACTTTGGTGAGATTCCTGCTAGAGATGTCGGGCAGACCTACCCACTTCTCATAATTCTAAATCAATTTTGTAAAAAAGTGATGTCACTACAACAACAAGAATGCACACCTGCATATTGTATCTATGTAATGCTGGGTTTGTGTGAGCAGTGATGCTGAATTATCGTTTATCCAATAACCAAAACTCTTACATCCATTCAGTGATGAACACTTGTCTTTTTGCCTGCATTGTGTGACAGCTGCACAGGCAGAGTCATTTTAAAATATACTCATACTGTGAGGTGCTACAAAGCAATTTACTTGGCTCTGGGCATTAAATTTATAGTGTAACAATGGCCACATTTTTTTTTTTTACGCATTTTAAAAAGAAATTCACAGAAAAGCCCACATGAAAAACAGGACCACTGAACACGCTGACCATCAAGAGCTTTGGGACAGAACCTAACAACTACGCAAGGTCTCATCATCCACTGACTTCTCCTCACTATTTGGCATTAACAGTGGGCTGTCTGTATGTCAGCTGCCCTTTGCTTGACCCAGTCAGTCACCCAGAGGAAGGAGTGATTAGCAGGACTGTAGAAGCAGGAGCCCACCTGCTCTGACTCAATGGAAGCCCTCACACAGCTAGCTCGCTAGAGTCAACAGAATTTTAATCACATATACAAAGACACACTTGCACAGACAAAGACGCATGTACACACAAAGACACATAAGTGCACACACACACACACACACACACACACACACACACACACACACACACACACACACACACACACACACACAC
>JAVDPK010000683.1:78028-99393 GCA_034780415.1 Cichlasoma orientale
ACACACACACACACACACACACGCACACACACACACACACACACACACACACACACACACACACACACACACACAGGGAGGGAGAAAAAGAGAGGCAGAGATAAAGCTTATGAAATTTTTAGCACGTCAGGACATGCCACAGCTGTAATAAAACTTTAACATTTCTTAAAGTTGAAAACGACTCTGGTGATATAAACGAAACACTGTGAGAGATCTCAATTGTGTGTGTGTGCACGTTTGAGATGGTCTGGAATCATTTGGGTTAAAGTTTCTTCAGCTGCTTGCGCTTTTTGCAAATCAAATATTTTTCAGAAGCTTGGTAAAACATGGAGTTCTAGCCGTTTCAGGCAGTACACGTATAATGCCCTTTTTCTTTCTGCACAAAAGCAAAAGAAAACTGAGAAGAAAAAAGTTTCTGTGAGAGAAATTTCCATGTTTCTTTCATATTAGAAGCATGGGAAAAACAGGAACGTAAAAAGCGCACGGAGCACACCTGATTAGTTGTAACATCCTGCCATTAAAAGGCGGAAAGTTAGCAACCTCCCGATTTAAAAACTAATTATGGCGAGGTTCACATAAAATGTAATTTCCTTGGAAACTCTAATATTTCCTTTTTATTCTGCTTTTCCTCTTATTCAAGTTCATTCACTCACATTCAGACAGACACAGCATATCTCTTAAAATTTCCTCCTTAATCCCTGCCAGTCATTCAATTTCGTCCTCAAAACCTTTTCATCCATTCTAATCCCTGGAAGAATTAAAAAAAAAACTTCCTCTTTTTCTGCTCTCTTCCTCCCATCGGCACAGATTGATGTTAAAAGTGTGTCTGCGCATCGTGTGTAATTACGCCTGTTTACACACTGAAGCATTACTATGTGTGAAAGTCTGGAAGCCATTTGTGGCATGAGGCAGAGAGAGAAAGACAGAGCGAGCAAGCTTTAAACAGCTCCAGAGACACAAGGACTGATAGCAAGCCGGGGCTTCTGACACAACTGCAGACCTAGGTAATATTATACTCAAATATGTTTTCTCATTTGTATGAAGGGTTTGTCTGGGCAGAGTGTTTCAGCCTCAAATGTAAGCACATCAAAGATAAGATCAAGGGCTCTTCGTGTTTCTTTTTAACTATCCAGAATTTGTTCAGCCAGGATTTTCTCGAGGTTTATGTGGTTTTTCTATGACTCCGGCCCATTTGCATAAATTTCACCTTACACAGTTAATTGTAAACAGAACTTCAACCCCGCAGATGAGTCATAGTAACAATTTATGTTCTGAAAATATTTGGAAAACTGAATTAAATTTGGAGTCAGAGAACACACGTTGTTAAATATATCTGGGTTCTTTGACTCAGATGTGGCACCCACTAAACGCATTGTGGGCGCTCTAAAGAAGGCTGCGTGAAACGTTAGACTTTTGCCCCTCATGATCCAAAACTGGATGTTAATCCTGATAACAGTGCCTTCAATCAGAAAGAATGTTTAGATATTATAGCGTAATGGAAACACAAATAGATTTCAAACTAAATTAGGAGGATCTGCACTGCATTTTACAAACAATGATTTAATAAAGCATTTTGACATGTAGCTGCAGCTAGATGGTATGGTATAGGGTTGCATGCCGGCAATTCCTAAATGACTACATACAGTGCCGGATTACTGCCGTATGTGTGCTTCTGTGGCGTTACCAAATATGCACACAAACGAACTCAAACGCACAGACACTGCTGTAGGTGGCATTTTCTGACAGGACATTGCAATAAAACTCAATACAGCATTTCCCCTTGACAAGGGCAGCCATTCTTTATAAAGTCAAGTAGGCAGTGTGACACTTGGAGTGTGTGTGTGGGGGGGGGGGGGGGGCGCAGAGTGTGGAAGCTTTCTGCTTCAGTACAGGGAAGCCATAACGTCTGTCTCACACTTTCTTTCTCACTCCAAACTGAAGCGCATGCTGCACACACCTACAGTGTTCCAGTCGGCACATGCCAGCGGCGCAGGCCGGCTACCATGCCCTGCCTACAGCTGCAGCAAGGGCTTTGAACCTCAGGATTAGCAAATACAGCAGGAATCGAGCAGATAATGAAACCAGATATCCCCTCCCCTCCATGCCCTGCTCCAGCAGTAGCCAAGGCCTGCTACTCCTCACACAAGAGATGCACTATTGAGAGAGTTTCTCCCTCACTCTTTCACTCCCCCTCATTCTTTTATTCCTCCCTGGTCCTCGTTCTGCCAGTCGGCAAGGCGAGATGCCAACCTCTCCCCAAAAGCTGGGCAGAGTGCCCTCACCCTTTATGCAAATGATTCACCACTAGCCCAACGCACACATTCATTCTGTGCCCCCCACCATCACCTACTCCTCCATTCCTTCATTTATTCCTTTCACCTCTTACTCGGCGATCCTTCTCTCGCTAACACTTTCCCTTTCCTGCACTTCATATTGTTGTTGCACTTCAACTATCCCTCCCTTTGCTTTTTGCTGCTTCACTCACACTCTCACCCCTACCAATTGCTTGAGCTCCCTCTTTCTTTCAGTTGCTATCCATCTTCTAGCATCTCTCACTCCTTTCACTGTGGAAACTCCTTTTCTCGCTGCCGCTCCCTCGCACAGCTTGACTCACCCAGATTCAGACTTGTACACTCATTCCTCGGCCGGTGCCAGACAGGCAAGTGCAGAAACTGGCTTTACCCTCTCTCTCTCTCTCTCTCTCTTTCTCGTTTTTCCTTTCTCTCACTCACACAGCCACTCATGCTGTAACTCATGCCCTGGTTATATTCCTTAAAGGGAAAGTATCTCTTCCAGAAATCCCTGTTTTTCTTTATCTTTTACAGTTTTTATAACCATTATCATCTGTCAGCATTTAGCGTTAAGTGGATCGTTTGAACGAAGCCGTTTGGCACATTTATCCATATATTTCCTGTGAATTTATTACCTGTTCGGTGTGACTGATTGCTTCCTTGATTTTTCTTTGAGTAGTTGTTCAATCCATTAACACTCTTGTTTCACAAAGGGGAAAAAAAAAAAAACGCATGAAGGAAATTAGTTTTGACATAATTACATGCTTTAACAGCGGCAATATTCTCCTTTTATATTGTGATACAGTTTCCAAGATTACAAGTGTAGCAAACAACACTTTCAAACTGTGGGTAAAACAGCACCGATTTCAAATTTGCTGATCAAAAAAAAAAAATACTAAGAATAGAATTTTGTCACTACATTCGCTACACTTCAACTATCTGATAGTTGGTTAAAAGTCAAATAGTCTAAAAACTATTTTTACAATTCATAATTGTGTTTGCAAAGCTGAAAACACATTTTTATCTTTGAAAAAGATGAAAAAGAGACTTTTATGGAGGAAATGCAAACAAAGGCTGGTACAGTCGGAACAGCAGAAATGTTTGGAGCACTGACCCTTTGACATTACAATCCAATTTCCACATCAGCTCCCTATCAGGAACACTGAGGCTTGGAGATTTAATTCTGCTTATCATATGAGTTGGATTTTTGCCCTTCATAGGTTGGCACTCTGAGAGTTAAATGGTGCCCGCTCCCTGTGGCATGATATGAACTGGGCCTCTGCCCGCTCACTCTTGCTCGTCTGCACTGGGTCGGTGTTAGGGGTTAAGAGTCAGTTGCTGCTCCAAGTGGCTTCCTATGTGACTCTGATCCCATTAGGGTTAAAAGGTGGCTGTTCCATATGGCCTCCTGAGAGCTGGGTCTTAATCTCTGCGACGCTTGACGGGGTTTGGGTTAAACGGAAACGGACTCTTGATAGCTAGTTATGCATTTCTCTGAGCTGGCAGTTTGAGGGTTAAAGGTCGCTCTGCCCATTTTGCCTATAGGGCAGCCACAATGCCAAAAACCGAGGACACAAGCACATGTGAGGCGAGAAACAAAGGGCCCTCAACCACAAACACACACACACACAGACACAAATCATTCTGAAACTTTAATCCTCTCAAACCAATGCTTTTCTTTTTTAAAGATGAATCTTTCATAAAAGCCAAGGGTAGGACAGACAGACACACGATGCAGACGGGCGCCTCTGGGAGAGCGTGTGTGCAGTTATCTCCTCTGTGACCACGCTTATTGACTTCCCCAGCCTAAACTACCACCTCTCTCAGACCTCAGGAGCACCACAGCACCACAGGCAGACAGCCATAAGTACATGTCCTCAGAGGGGACATAAAATGGCGGGAACCCACCTCGATAAAAAGGCACCTCACAGCCTGGGAGGAAAAAAATAAGGAGGGAACAAGAAAACAGAAAAAAAGCTGTATACTGATCCAAGCTTTAAATTGAGTTAGAGTTTCATATATACCAACTGTGCATATGCATTTGATTTTTGCAGTTTTTATTAAAAATGCAATTTTCTCCACTCTAATTTATAGAGCAAAACTGCAATTATGAAAGTACAATTTAAAACAAAAGAACAGTATATTCTTTTGCGCTGCAGTATATGGAAATAACTACATAATAGCTCGCATCTGGTTGATTTATAGGTGGTATTTTGCAATTGCCCTTAGCTAGAAAATCCCCCTATTGTGTTGAGAGATGGTATAACATGTAAGTGGAGTACTGTTTACATGTAACCAAATGGGCTCTCGCTGCCCTTAAACTGAATCATGCCAGATGTGTTATTTTTTTCCCCCCTCTCAGCTTTATTGTTCTAAAAACAACAAAAAAATATTTCTCACTTCGAGAAAATGATTTATTCCTGCAATATTATTTTTAAGCGAGCATTACAGTTTCGCTGAGACTCGATAAACCTTCAGCAAAACCGGTCCGGTATGAAACAACAGGCAGTCTCCATTTATAAACATGTGATTGTATGAAAAGATAGTATCACGGAAAAGTGAGCCAGAAGGAAAGAGCTGGACTGAAAGCAGCAAGAGCTGCCACGTCAGATGCTGCTGAAGCTTCTTGGCTGTCAGGACTGAAAGACACACACACACACACACACACACACTGAAAGACACGCACACACATACGCACATATACAACTGCAGCATGGCCTCCACAGACGCACACACGGAGACACACCACTAACTCAAAATGCATACACGCACGCACACACAAAGAAGGGTTTGCCGTTGCAGTGCTGTTTGGGGAGTTGGAGTCATCAGCCAAGCCTGACACCCTTGCTCAGTGTAGCCATCACCGCTGTCTTTCTGTGAGTCAACATGGATGGAGCCGCTCTATCAACAACACAAGCCGGCCCTAATAATAAAACGAGCAAATCCCTCGCTCCAGTTTGCCTGCCATACGCCAGAGAGGGCCTGCCCGGGGTCTGATCATATCCTGTTAGGATTGCTTCTGGATTTGCACTTATAATTTGGTTACACTCTTCAAGCATTTAAATAAATATTTTGCTTTCCTAACTTCAGTATGGTATTCAAATACTTTTAAAAATGGCTATGGCCAGATTGTCGTAACAGTATATGCAAAACATTCAAACATTTATTCGAGTGCACAGTGAAGAAAGCACAGTATGCCCTGGATCAGATGCAAAATAGGATTTGGCCTCATCTTTATTTAGGCTAGCTTTCCCATTCCTGGAGAAATTGCATTATTGAACACAACAACACCATTGTTTCAGCAAATTTTAGTGGGGCTTTCAGTTTTATGCCTTTCCAGAGAGGAAAATCAAAATGTTAACACCGTTTTTCACTCTGAAGCAGAGAAAAGGCTCTTGTGCAGAGATTTGATTCTCCAGATAGCACTTGGCACCGTTTGCCTACTCTAAGTACTGTAATATGGTTATGATGCATTAGCATTCCTTCACATCACCAAAGAAACCCAATATGTGTATATCAAGTATTTTAGACAGTGGAGGAACAGAAAAGAGGCCGAACGAGAAACAGAGACGGGGAGGAGGTCCAGAAGATGGAGAGCCAGGTAAAGGATTAGCATTAAAAGGCGATAGGGAGTAAAAAGTTGCCTGACGAGCAGCATTCCAACGGACAAAGCCTGGTGAATGGTGAAACTGTTTTAGATAGCTTGTGCTGTTCTCAGGAGAGGCAGACAGGGAGTTAGTAAAGTGGCTTTTAAGCTCACCAAATCCAACATATCCCAGATAAGACTATGGCTCCTCCTGAGGGAATTAAAGAAAGGAGAGGAGGCTGGAAAGAATGAGGTAAAATAGAGAAAGAAATGGTTGAAGTAACAGATGTAATGAGAGCAAAAGAGAGCTGGGGGAGTTGAGGGATGATAGAGGAAAAACAAAGATAGGCAAACACATCTATGAAAAAGAGGGAGCTTTTTTGCGAAAGACACAGGAAAAGAAAATACAAAGAAATGAGGTGCATGAAAGTGAGAGGGTATTTCAAATGAAAACACATGTGAGTTTTGGTGTTGGTTGATCCCGTCTCATAGAGTGCAGCGAATGAACCCGAAGACACCGAGCGGCCGTGCCTTCGTCTCCAGCAGGATTTTATCACCTGCATGAAAAGCAGCTTGAATACACATTGGCCAACATCATCAATCTCCGCTCGGCCGTGTTATAGGAGGACCCTGTGCAGGCTTTTTATGTACTTTTTAGTGCTTGGATATTTTTCAGCTAACAAACTCAAGAAGGGAAGTTGCAAAACCGCCTTCGAAACGCGCACAATCTCACACACATTTTTTTTAAAAAAAGTTTCTCACTAAAAGAATCTCAAATTTTCCCGTCTTTCTGGGTACTTTACAATCTTACTTACACCACATAAAAGACAGGAGGCAGGTGCACACACACACACACACAGGCCAGAAAGCAGAGAGCAAACAAACAAGGGTCCATTTTAATCATCCCTAGCTTGTTTATTTAGCACTGGTCAGGATTTAACTTATAAACCTATTAAACTCTATTGCAAAATTCCCTCTTTTCGACGGTAGAGAGAACATTCAAGCAGTATTAATTCCTCTGCTGGGAAAAGGGACAGCCTTTTCCCGGAGCAATCCATAACATCTGAATATAAAAATAAATATGAAGAGCGGGCGCGCTCTTAACCCCAAAGTGAGGAGGGAAAAAACCTGCCGGGAAGTTTGATGGTGGTGTATGTTTTTCCTCTGTTTCACTAGCGTCTGGGAGAACCTTTTTCTCCGCTGAGTTGCTCTCGCTGTGTTTGAGTAAACTGCCACCATTTCTCTTCTTGCTGACCTCCTTCTTATTATTTTTAATCAGTCTTTTGATTAAGGTTGCCCTATTCTATTCCTGTCTTTTTTTCTTTTTCTTTCTTTTTTTTTTAATCTTTTCCCTCACTCCCTCTCTGCCTCTCTCGCTCTCTGCTGGACGCCCCAGTGCCAGTTAACACACCACAAGCCAGAGGGAGGACCGCAAGAATGCTTAAATCAGCATAATTAGGCCTGTGTGTACTTTAAACACACACGTTTCCCCCAGTCCTGGACCCCTGCCACCCGTACACCGCTGTGTACGCAGCCACGGCCTGTCTCTTTGAGTCAATAAACACAAACATATCAGCAGTCAGTCTCACAAACGTTTACACAGTATACACAGACATACATATGCAATACATGAGGTGAAAAATGATGCAGTATCCTTCTTCCACCCAAATGAAGCTACCTCCCTCATAGAGCTGTCACCCCCCCCACCCCCACCCCCTCCAAACCACCATCACCACACTAACACAGTTTGACCCTTTACACTGCGTAGCTGAAGGGGAGGAAAGAAAATGTGTTGAATATGGGGGCTCTGCACCAAAAAAAAAAAAAAAAAAAGTTGCACGTCTGCTCAAACATTTCCATAAGCAAGCCGGTACAAATTAAGCACGAGCATGCACTGAAACAATGGCAGGGGATCTCGACTGGGTTTGTGGTTTTGTCCCACACACATCTGTATGTGTTTTAGGTTTCAGTGGTGCATTAACAAACAACAGCCTCCCAGCGAATCCAGGGTGCCGAGCCGCATATGGGGATTATCAGTAGTCATTACAGACCATTTAATAGCAATCACCATAATCAAAAATGAATCAGTCCTATCATGAGAATTTTGGATGGCTAATATCACTGCCTGAGTAGATCATACTAGTTAAGATGGAGAACCGATTAGACAATATTTGGCATTTCACCTTATTTGAATTATCGCACAGAGACCCGCACGCTCGGCAAAGCAGCTTATTGTTGTCATTACCGACCCCCTTTTTTGCTGTTCGTTAGAATATCTCTGTAACAAGCCGACACCCATCAACATTTATCACAAAGACGCTCGCAACAGAAAAGCCTGAAAGTCAGCAGCTACACAAAGTTCAGAGGCATCCAATCAAAACATCACACTCCCTCCCTCAGGAGTATAAACACTGACTGCTCCCGAAGAAGCTTCAGGTGCAGACGGACCCTGTGAGTGAGGCCTGCACTTGCACAAACAGCTCCAAACACAGCAAAACTGAATCTTATGAATCAAATAAGAGGGAGAGTGCCAAACATGAAAGGCTGGATAGGCTTTAATTTATTCTGTATTCTAATTTCCTCCCCGAAGTTACACGCAGACAACAAGCACCTCGTGAACCGTGATAAACTTTTCCTCTGACTTTGGAAGCACAGTGGCGTTACCATAGAGTTCATGTGTCATGCAAGCAAAAACATGGACTTAATTTGATTTCCATTTTTGACATCACCAGCCTCAAAAACAGATAAATCTTATATGGCCTGAGCTTAATTTCTGGAGAGAGTGATCAGAACACTCTGCTCCGTCCACTTTAAAATAAATAAATAAATATTTTGTCAGCAGCATTTGATCAAAGTGGTGTGATACTGTTTATATGAGGGTACAGAGTGAAAACTAGCCACAAAGAAGCCACTCTGTGTGTCTCTCTCCCTGTGTCTGTGGCCTCTTTCTCTCTGTCTCACACACACACACACACAGGCACACACGCACACGCGCGCACACACACACACGCAGAGGCATGAACACACTCATTTCTCTGTTTGTGTGCTCACACAGCTGTGGATCTTGTGCCGGGTTCAACCAAGGTAAAGATATGGTATATTACGCAATGGCTTATAGATTTTTCCACCCCTGGCGAGCTGCCAGCGCTCTCAACAGGAGCGAGAGAGAGAGAGAGACAGACAGAGAAAGCGAGAATGAGAGGGAGAAAATCAGAGAGCAGCACACTTTGTTCCACAAAGTCTGGCTCACTAACTGGATTCACTGGCTGCAGTTGGAACTACAGACCTCTGTGACCAGGAGTTACACTGTGGACACAGGGCTGAACAGAAATGTGCACGTGTGTTGATAACACTAGGAACTAAAATTGTTGGTGCATCCGTAACACATATCAGATATGTTTGTTCGCCCCGGGTGATTTTTCAGTTAACGTCCCCACGGCTGCTGCAGCTCTCCACTGCTCTAACTCACACAACTGTACACAGAGCACAGTCAGAAAGAAGTGACCTCAGGCCGTCATTCAACACAGTGGGCTGTCGTGGCTATATAACTGCCCTATACATTACTATCAATAATACAGTAAACACACTGGCGTAGGCGTTACGTGTGGAACAGTAGCCAGTGATTGCTTTCTCTACATTTAATTCAAAAGGCCTATACTTTTATGATCTGTTTGCTTAAGGAGCGCGCCAACTTTTCCGATGAGGAAAAACAATCACAAGACTGTTTTTAGTTGGGAAAGAAAGCACAAATAAATGCCTTTGACGTGAACAACAAAAACGCTAATGTGCACACATGACAGACATTTCAGTGCAGACTACTTCCAAAATGAGACTTGGAAGAGTCCGCAAGAGTAGCCCAATCTGTTTTGAATCTGACGCTCGCCTGTCAGGATGATCAATCAGAATGTTTTCTTGATTTACTTACTGAGTACGTGACATGCATATGTTAATGAAACTTGTACTCGTCTCATATCAGCGCTGTCCATATTTTCCCGCCTGGATTAAGGAGGGAGCCATACTGTTCACACGCAAGGAAACAGAAATGCTTTCACTGAGCTGATTTGGCCTAGATCTTACTCACGAAGGTTTCCCCTACTCTTTTAATTGGGCTCTTGATGCTCGAAATAGGGTATACTTCCTCTAATTAGCTATATCTATAGCGTATGGGAGGGTGATGAATGCATGCATGTGTAAAATCCTCTTTTGAGCAACTCCAAACTAACTAAGAGCTTTAATTTCACGCTAGGCTGCATTGTCCCATTCAGTGGGGTTACCCCCACAAAAAAAAAAAAAAAAGCCTCTGAGAAAATCAAAAAGAACGAAAAACACACCAACGGGTCACACAGGAGGGGGATGGAATAACATACAGAGAGACGGAGAGACAAACAACAACAACAACAACTGAAGCTCATCCTCAAACAATGCCGATCTCTCACTAACCGTTACTTCTCTTTTAAAGGGAGCTAATTGAGAAGGTGGAGCGCTGATGAGAAGAAGAAGGAGAAGGAGAAGCGGGATGAAGGTGAAGGGGAGTCGGTCCCAGGCAGCTGCAAGAAGAGCACACTTCACTGGCTCTTGCATCTTCTCATATCTTGATTCTTTAGTGGTTTCTCACATTTCCACCATCTGATGATTTCATCCCTTTGCTGGCAAACTAAAGTCTTTTCACGTTAAATGACTGTAAACTGCTAGTTGTTGCACCTCTGATTCTGAAACCTGAGAAAAAAAATAACAGTCTTGCACAGGGAGGATATGCAATTATCAGTCAATCACACAAGCACTTTACACACTTAATTCGTACCCCAGCCAAGAATAAAATTATATCGCATAGTGAGCGTAGCAACAATAAAAGCTCTGAGGGACAATTGTGCAAATTTGATTTTGGAGTAGTTTCTACCCTTATGACAAAAACTGGCAAAGGCTAAAGTGGGAGCAGCGTTCCCAGCATCAGCACAGTAAGGGGATTTCGACTCTGCTGCTGCTCCTCAACATGTCTGTCTATCAGTCTATAACATTACGTGTGTGTTCATTCTCTTTTCAGATGTGTGTGTGTGCGTATCTTTGCGCATACATGTGTGAGCAGTATGGTAAACAAAACTATCTCAGACCAACATAAGACCGCTATAGGGCCTGCCTGTTACCACTGGCCACAGATCAACCTAAACCTAATCCACACTAGAAGGCAGAGGACAGGGGGGAGGTAACATGCGCACACGGACACACATAAACACGCACATATCGGCCACACAAACACATGCTCATCCATCCAGAGGACAGCCACCTATTACCCGACTGTGCCAAGTGCCTCAGTTAAGCATGATAAATCCATTTTCTATGGGCAGTTGGAAAGACTGCACAGATAAAGGATAAGCAGAGCACCACTGTGCTGGATTTAAATCACCTCCAAGACAGATTCACTCACATTCAAACAAACACAGACGGTCACAGGACGACTGTCCAGGAGCTACCTCGAGGTTTTGTTCTGGGGCTTTTTGGGCCCTACGATAGCATTTTTTGTGACGTTACAAACAAAAACTAATAATTTTAATATGGATAAGCATTTGATGCCGTGCACGTGATTTCACCACTTCAATAACAAATAAACTTAATTAAGGCTCAAATCGATCCCTCACATAGATCAAGCACATTTATTGGTAGCCTGTGATCCAAATGCATTTAGACACTGTTTAACATCAACATGTGCCATTTCTTATTCCCAAGCACTCTTTCCTTCGTCCCTGCCTACGAGCTCTCACTCGGGGCCAAGCACTGTAAGCTGGACCTTGTTTGCCTCCAGCAAAGGATGAATAAGTAAAAAGAACACAGTGTACCCCTGGGTTCTGCCTACAACTCACTGCCGGCCTGCCTGCCTGCCCTCGGCCTGCAGTTGGCAGGCCATTTTCACCCTGCTCACCGTCCACTACAACAGAGCTGTGCTGTGCCTACTAACTAGCTCTGTGTGCGGAGGATTATAGTGGGTGTGTGTGCATGTGTGTGGTGCAAAGTGATGCCGGTAAGACTTGGTATGTTACCAGATCATGCAGGCCCACCTCGGCTTACACCAGCAGTCACTGACCGGTCCCAGTGAAACCAGAACCTACGCTGACGCAGGAGAGCCACGGCCCAAAACGGGACGGAAAAAGGAGTACTCTAGGTACACAAAAGCACACACTAGCTGGTAGTTAGCTATGATGGCATAGGCCTTGAACATTTGACCTTTTGTGACAGTGGTGACTACAAGGTGGCAACAAAGAAGAACTGTATCAAACTTTGGCTTAAGTAAGAGTGTTTGATTTGGGAGATTTTAAGGACAGCATATCTTTATAAACTGCCTGTATGAATTTCACACATATTGCCACATTTACTGTATGCTGCTCCATATGCAGTGATTCACGTGGCTGTTTTGTTGCGATAAAAAGGCTTTTATCTCTATCACCAAAGAGTCTGCGATATCTTCACTTTTTTTTTTCCTTTTCTGGTGCTATTGCTATTACTTTATGGCACGGCTACTGTAGCCTGTGTAGATTTCCCTTCATGCTTCTAATTGGTCGGCCAATCAAGCATGGCCGACTAAATTTCAAGGACTCATTTGAAGTCCAAATCTAAAACCTTTAAGAAGTGCGTATAATTGGACATGAATCGCGTATGAGCGAGAATCAAGCGAGCAAATAAAATCTTCTGCGTGTGAACCGTGAGGGAAACAGTTAAACAATGTCCCCGCACATTGTTAAACATCTCTTAGTTTGCAGCAAAAGCTTCGGAAGTTGGCGTTAGCAGCCCGTCTCATTTGGATAAACGGGACTTAACTGGAGTCTGAAATAACTGATTTCAGAACGCAGCACATAAAAGTTTTAATTAACGACCCCCCACACCCCCACCTTCAAACTTCATTAAAACTTTATGCAAATGCATTTCTGTAACAGGGCTGTGAAACAATGCCACGCGGCCGCAAAAGAAAAAAAAAATCCTGGTAATGTTTGGCAAGTGCACATGCACCACTTTGGCTCGTCGGTCCGTCACCTACCAGGCCATTCCAGCAAAGCTTTTATCAGCATTAATAATACATTGAAGATTGTTTACACCAGTTTTACATGTTTTCTGTGATTTGTGAATTATTTACACGACAGTGATTAAGAACAAACTCGTAATGGAGTCACTGGACGACTATGGCTGGATGGTTAGGCTACAAGCAATCTACATTACGCACGCCAGCATCCGGCGTGCACGTGTGCGCAGATGTTAAGACATCCAAATAAAGAGCAACGACGGGCAGTCTGGTTTTGTGAAGCAACAGAAGGGTAATTAAAAAGACCAGAGCAAAATTGAATGCAAATGTTTAAGTCACGTTTAAATTACAGGTGTGAAAAAGCAGGATGCACGCGGGCGTCTCTAGGGTTAATCTTTGACTGGTGTTATCTTAATATACTCTACATACAAACAGGAGCGCTCAAGGAGATATGAGAGAATGCAAACAAAACAGCTTTGCTTGATATCTGTCACTAGACCCGTAGACGCAGTAACAGCAGCCTAAGCAGATCAATATGTATCACGCATATGGGCAGCACGAGTCCATGCGGCGCTCGTGTGAGAGGATCTGCTGCCAATTAATTTTAATTAATGGAAAGAAAGAGGAAACTCGATGCGGACCTCGCCTCATACCACCAGGCTTGGAAAATTATCTGTACTAAATATGCAGTAGGGCTGTTGGATTTATTTTACGGCGCAAATCAAACGGGCTATTGATTAGAAAATGTCCTGCTCACTGTGTAAAACTTGCCGACGCCAGAAAGGTCAAGAGAAAGCAAGAAGAAAGAGAGCAAGGCGCGTTTTTAGGGATGTCTGTGATTCTATGATTCCGTACTGTCCTTCAGTTTCTTTTCGGAGTCAGAGAAACACGCTGAGGTCTGGTCAGAAGGCCTGAAATAACACTGAGAAGGAACCCAGCATGTTTTCCTCGGAGCTCTCGAAACCAGACTGTTCTGTTTAAGGAAAGGAATGATTACAATTCTCTGCTCCATTACAAAAGGGTGTGCAGCTACAATATGATCTCAAATAAATTTTTGCAAAACGTATGAATATTGCAATAGAGCACTGTGGGGGAACTAAAAGAAGCGCAGGGCTGCAGGCCGTGACCTTCCTGTATCATTGAAATGTAACACGCAAGCTTAAAGACAAACTGTGATTTTTTTTTTTAAAAACTAATGTCAAATTAATGCGTAAAAATGATACATCATAAGCCTTATAATTGACATTTCTTGCACTGTAGGCTATAACTTACGGGTAACTGAAGCATAAATTATAAACATATAAAAAAATCATTGCTTACTGATAAATGGGCCAACTGATATTAAAAGGTAATTATTAACTTCACCTCTAAATACGAGCCTGGTGGTGAAGTGCCTGTATATAAAAACTGCTTTTATCCCGGTGGCTGAATGTGATAAGCTGAGCGGCAGAAGGGAAAAACGGACCTGCGGCGGCCTGGAGCAGCAGGCTCGGCGCTCCTGTAGTTCTCATCTGTTAACTCTGCAGTGACTGCATTAATATCACTTTAATAAACACAACTTTAAATATATATGCTTTGTCGGGGACGAAAACTGCGGCGCTGTAAAGAAAATTAAAAAGGTCATTTACAGCGTGACCTTTGAGCTTTTCAGCCCTGTGATATGATCTGTTTTGATTTACAGATTAAAGCTCATTACACACTGAAGCAACACATAAATAAAACATATTTACTGTTATGAAAAATAAAAGTAAAAGAAAAATGAAAACTAAGCTCTACGTCACTTCTGTCCAAAAAAAAGTTTTAAAGGTTGTCTCGGTCCAGTATTTTCATTTAGTTTAGAGGTTATTTCTAGTGTACATTTCACAGATATATATCTAAGGAAAATTATAGAGTATGAGGTGAAACAAGATAATACAGAGTTTCACTGCATAGTGGCAGAAGTGCGTAGAGGAAATGAGGCTTGAAAGGTCAAAACTAACTCTGTAATTTCGAATTTAAGTGAAAACCTGTGAGCTAAATATTCAAAGGTCTTAGTTAAAGGCTCCAGTTTTTTGTTTGTTTTTTTAAAATAATGTATAAAAGCAAAAAAAAAAAAAAAAAAGCAAAACTTTTGTTCCTCCGTGGAGAACCTCTGCCTGATCCACGGCCTTTAAAACTGACAAAGCAACATTTTCCAACCGGCAGAATCCCTTCAAAGCTTCAACCTATACTGACTTTAAAGTATATAATGAATTTGTAAATAACACGTAGTGGGTCTATTGCTAATTTAAAGGGCACCTCTGTTTTATCATTAATCAAACTGACACCACGCAGCTACGACTTTGCATACACACATGCACACTTGCCCACAATTTCTCCTTTTTTAAATAAAAATAAAACACTGTTTTATTGCAGCGCGATGCTGCTGTTGCTGAATATGCACTATTTGCATATTATATTATAATTATCTGCATCTACGCCGTGACCCTGAAAGGCCACCGCGGCTGAAGACTGGTAGACCTCCCTACAGCGGTAAGTCAGAAACCTTAAAAAAAAAAAAAAAAACAGAACAGGTTTTACTACTCAAGAAGCAGTATTAAAACTCGTTTATGATATTTGTGGATAAAACCAGTTATTGCCTCCGTTTGTTTGGAATTAGTCGCAAGCGGTCAGGACACCCAGCCCCTCTTCCCCTTTCTCCAACCTCCGTTTTATATAAAATAGATTTGGGAGAAGCGCCATTTTCTCTCCAAACCATGCGCAATGAGACGCGCAAGTAAGCCCGTTGGAGGAGTGCCATTAAAAAGAAAGGGGGAGAGAGCGCGCGAGAGAGAGGGGGAGAGAGAGAGGGAGGTTAAACGCTATCGGGGAAAAGAGAGTAGAGTTGGGAAAAGGTCCTTCGTACGCAGCAAATGACAAGCAGCAGCGCGACAGACGACACAACACTGTAACCGCGTACAGTAGAAACAAACCGGAGGCGCACTACACCGGGGGAAAAAAGCAATAAAGAGGAGCATAAAACGGCGATTTTCTTCCATACCTGTGTCAAGCAGTAAGGGGAGTACATGGTGGAGTCTAGAGATGAAATTTGGAGTTGTTGATAACAAAGTTGGATGGAGGTTCGCTGCGGTGCCGCATTGCAAAGCCGCTGTGGCTCAGTCCAGGCTGTAACCCCGCCTCACTTGCAGTGAAAGCTCCGCACTAACTTTAGAGGAAAGTTTTTGCTGCTCTCTCTCCCTCCCTCCCTCATTCTCTCTAACGCTCCCTCTCTCTCTCCCTGCCCGCTTTTTTTTTTATCAGATCGTGACAAACCTAACATTATGTTTAAAACGATCGTTTTTTTCTTTTTCTTTTTTTTTTTAAAGAATCAACGCTTCGCTAAATCCCCCGAAGAAAAGTAGCTTGAGCTACAGTATTCCTACAGTACTATAGGGGCTTATGTGCGCCTCTGATACTGTGCGGGGAGAGCACTCAGCTCGTCATATTTTAAAGTTATTATTATTTTTTAAATACTTTTGGAGCAAGTGCCAAATGTAGTATGGTCTTTTGCTTACATCTTACTGCATGATTTCATTAGGCTTTTAATTATGTTATCTATCTATCTATCTATCTATCTATCTATCTATCTATCTATCTATCTATCTATCTATCTATCTATCTATCTATCTATGTTTGCAGTCTCTTGGTAGAGACCCTAGTCATGTTTAAAAATATCTTTTTTGGTGCAGGGATATTTACTTTGACAAAACTCTTAAAAATCTTTGCCAATCACTTGTGTTTGCCAGAGCAAACACAAGTGATTGAGGTGGCAGATTTCCTCAAAAAGATCCCTTTTCTGCTTTCATATCCTTTGCTCTTATGAAGAATGCAGAAGCAAACCCAAAGTGTAACCAAAATAGCAAGAAAAAAAATAAAAGATTTTAAATTTACAACTCAGATTATGCTGTGGTCTTTTGTCAGCCAGTCATCTGGATGGTGGCACAAAGCCTCCTGCATACAACCTATTCAAAAGTCTTACAAGTTTGTTGAAGAGGCCCGATTGTTAACTTGACTATTTGTTACTGTAGAGTAAACACGTGCACTAGGGCCGGCTTTTGATACTGCTGAAACATCTCATTAAATGTGGACCACTTATTTTTATTTAATACATTTTATAAGGTGTCAGAGCTCAACATGAGCCCTGACTCTGCAGCTCCACACAGCTAAAGATGCTGTGCGCTGCTCATTTTAAGCAGAGAGTGCATCATCTGAAAGTTATAACCAGACTTAAATATTTACAATGGCAGGCGCATTCACGAACCTAAACAAGTCCAAAATTATTACAGCAAGTTGTAAATTTTGCAGTCTAAGACTGTAATTTTTTCAGTTATGATATGTTTTGTTTTGCTATTTCTCTCCTTTTCAACTAAATCCAAGTCATATTCCAGTATACTCTATATGTTTATGGAGACAAAAGATACCTGAACTTGTGCAAAGTGCTCTAAACTGGTCTCATTGTGCCTCTATTGTATGGAAGCGATACACTCTGGTTCTAATCAGGCTTGGCTTTATCCTCACCCGCTCCCTGCTCCTCAGCCTAATCAAACTCATATATGCAGGCAGAGTGCCTGCAATTATACATAAGCCTCTGCCTTGTGCATGTGTGTAAGAGTGTGTGTGAGAGCATTAGTATTTGGAAGCATGTGTGTGCCTGTGTGTGAATACAATTCTATATGTGCAAGTCTGTGTGTGTGTGTGTGTGTGTGTGTGTATGCGTTCAAGTTGTACAAAAGTTTTTTCTCCCACACACACACACACACACGCACACACACGTGCGTGCGCAAGGGTGCGGTTTTGGGGGTTGAAGTCACCCCCGTGCTTGGATGCCAAGTTTTTCAGGGGGGATATGAAGCTGTGCAACTTTACGAGAGCTCAGGCTATGTAGGATACATAGAAACCTACACCGCAAACGCACATGCATATAATGTGCAGCAGACGCGCACACACACAGTTCAGTACATACATGAACACAAATGTCTGTTGGTCAAAGATATGCTGGCACAAACAACTAGAAAAAGAATTTCACAAAAGAAAAAAAAGAGGGAAAAATCTAAATTAAAGTGAAAGAAAGTAAAACATATTGAGGTGTAGTGTTCCTTTCCCAAAGTCTCTCCTCTTTCCAAACCACACCCCACCACGGCACAGGCCCAAACCCCAAAGCCTTTGTGTGCTCCCTCGCTTTCCCTCTTTTTCTTTCTGTCGCTTTTTTCTCTTTCTCAGTGGCCCTTTTTAGTGTCATTTTCTCCCTTTCTGTCTTATAATCTTCTGCTATTCTTTCTTTCTTTCCTCTTTTTTTTTTTTTTTTTTTTTGCTCTCTTCATCGCGCACACTGTCCCTTTCGGCTGCCTGATTTTACTGGTTGCCTTTGTTTCTGGCCTCAGTCTGACATTAGATGTCCATCTCAGTATTCAACACAGGCACTTGGCTGCAACAAACAAACTATAGCAACCAACCACAGGAGTTACAAAACACTGACGCTCAGGCTTTCTTTCCAAACTCCCTGCTCAAAATCAAACAATCCTGTCTCAACATCACCTTTGAAAGCCCCTCGAGCGCACAGGGATCTAGTGGTTTCTGAGACTACGCTTGCCATTAGAAAGCACATGAGAAAACCATATGGCGTGCCTAAAGTTAGCATGTTGTGGTCTCCCATTGACACACAGCACTACTCATATACTTGTTGTTTACTAATGCCTGTGGCTAGGCCATTAAATATTGAATGTGATGTAGCATACTGATACTGCCATTAGCATGCTAAATGTGTGAGACAGGTGGTTGAGGCTGCCTTTCAAAAGGCAGGAAATATGTGAACGAAATATTGTGTAACTGTACCGTTTACTACGGCATACAGTGTAAATATTGTTTGAGTAAGCTGTTTATGTCTGCCCTGCGAAGCAGCACGCCAGTCAAATGCACACAGGCATATGCAGTCGGAAAGAAATGGCTGACTGGCCACTATGGCTAACGAGCATATCGTATACAGTGTGGATCCCAGAGACTATGGATCTGTTTGCTATGGCAATGTGTGTGTGGAGCAATGTGTTATGCCTGCTGCTTTTAATGCATTTGCTATGTGCATTAAGTATAACTTTATATGTTATACTCTGACTGGTTTGGATTACTGCATTTTTACCATGCTTGTATTCAGGAGTAATAAAAAAATGTATAGCTTTATTTTGCAAGGATGGTGTCATGATTTGTTAGTTTAAAGCGGAAAATGGAACATGCCAAATTGAAGCATGTAGGCCAAAGGAGCAATTTTCCAGGCAGCCTAGCGGTTATCTCCGAACTAATTCTAAAAACAGATTTTTTTTTTTTTTACAAATATGCAAAAAATGACAATATGCATAACATGTAACACAGAAAGTGTCCTCCAGAAATGTTTCAATTTTGTAGCATTTTCCCCCCCTTTTGACTGGCTTCTAACTTTTGCCTTGCATGTGAAGCGTGTCCTCCACATGAATCTGCAACAAAGCCAATTTTCTGCCAAGCCTAAATAATCCCTTATAAAAATACATGTCACAGAAAAGTTGCCATTTTTAGGAAATATGGTGTTTTTGCAGGGCACTTTTGCCACATGTCAGCAACTGACAGATGAATTGAGGACATTTATGAAGACGTGTGGGAGATTTTTAACAGGAAATGGATATATGAGCAAGCCAACAGCACGATGTCAACACAAAATGCAGATGTATTTCCTGAACACATTACTGTAACCCCAGAAGCAACTATTCAACATCAGAAGAGTGAAGATAGTATCGTGGTTATGACAGAGTGTATAATGTTCCCTATGCTGCGGTCGGCCCCTCTAAAAAAAAAAAAATGCACTAATGAGGCTTTTGTAGTCTAAAAATCCTTCCCCCTCCAAAAGAAAAACAGATTACAGAGACTGGGCTCGTTTTTGTGTCCAGGAAATATATCTTTGGACATCAGTGCAAT
Organism: Cichlasoma orientale; assembly: GCA_034780415.1. NCBI lineage: Eukaryota > Metazoa > Chordata > Actinopteri > Cichliformes > Cichlidae > Cichlasoma > Cichlasoma orientale. Next base: position 97,869 of record JAVDPK010000683.1, read on the forward strand.
CACAAGGACAGATACAGAGAGCTTGAAGTGTGTATATATTTTGTATACCCTATATGTATCAGAAACGAGGAAACATTCAGGCATCCCTGGGCCTCTAGTGGGATCGTCGTTCACCAGGTAGGTGTCAGTAGCCTGAAAAACAGAGAGATAGTTATTCAGTTAAAATTGTATCCATTTAGTTCCACAGTGATGTTGTAGATTGTGGAACAAATGTACCACAAATTCTAGCCCAATATATATTTTAGACCATTTTTAAAGAAATATATATGTTGAGCCACACCATTCCTAATGCATTTTTTTAAGCAATCTCATAAAATTCTGTTAATTTATCTTAATCAGTATTTAATTTAGATTTTAGATTTTTTCCAGGTAAAATTGTGAGTTTTCTTCCCTCTTCGTTGTGAGACATATCCCTGAAATGTACCTGCACTGTGTGAAACAGTCTTTTAACCCCAACTGGTTTCATTTCTCCACAGAAGCTCCACGGCACTTGCACTATAAATCCCCAGTCAGATTGTCTGTAAGTACCAGGGTGGATGCATGCATATGTGTGTAGGTGTGCATTCAGGGAGCTTCATTTGTATTCTAAGTCAAACAGGCAGGCGGGCAGGCAGGGTTCTGGCAGGGCCCGGAGCTGTTAAATAGGCTCTCCTTGCAGTTCTGCAGTTGATTGGATCAACCTATCCCACTCTACTTAGCCGAAGGGAGCCCAAATCCCACAGCCGCTGTGCCGTTCTGTGAAATCCTATTTCATTTCACAACTTTAACGGATAAAAAAGCATGCACACACGCTTGTGCCAGCCCAAGACCCCATGCCACATTTATTCAGCGAACAGGAGCAGAGTGAAAAACAGTGTATGTGGTTGTGTGGAAATGCTGAAATGCATACGCATATAGTCTAACCCTCTTGAAAATATAATCGCTAGTATGTATATACATTTTTTTCCACACCCATGTGCGCTCTGCCTCATGCACAAACACACAGCAGCGCACACCAGTGCACGCACACACGAGTATACACGTGCATGCCACTTACGCAGACACACAGACACAAACCCCATAATAAGAGCCAGACGTTGGCAGACCACACAGCCCTGAGTTGTGGTGAAAACAAAGGCTATTCATATCCTTCGCAATGAGAGGTCTGTATGGCTAACTCTCTTTCTCCTTCTCTCCCCCATCTCTCCCCTCAGCTTTTTATTACAGATAATCTGCACTCGCAAACCTTCCATTTTTCTGCAATTGTGTGATTTCTAATCATCTTTATTAGTCTATAAACATTTTTTTTTTAATTTTTAGCCTCTTTTTATTGGTGAGGCTCTCGACTCCTTGAGGGGGCAACCCAGTGCCTATGCTGTGAAGTCTAATAAGATAAGAGAGCAAAGCATTATGGGAATGAGGTAATAGGGTCCTTCAGATGCACAAATACACATGCATGCTAATAGACACGCAAACACACACACACACACACACACACACACACACACACACACACACACACACACACACACACACACACACACAC
>JAVDPK010000683.1:104626-116094 GCA_034780415.1 Cichlasoma orientale
AAAGGCAGTGTGTACAAATATTTCACACTCAGCACTCAGTACTGAATGTTTAGTCATTCAATGCTAATTTAGATGCTTTGATTAATTTGATTGATTACATTTGGCAGACAAGGTGGTTACTTTTACATTTCCCCGCACGCATACACACGCGTGCACAGGGACGCACACAGGTGTGTTGTGCCGTCATCTGTGGCCCCAAATTTATCTGTAACAAAGTTACTCACAAAGAAATTGGAGACCTGAAATAACAGCAAGGATGTTTTGTTTATTTCCAGTCCTATAGACTTTACCCTATAGACCCACAAGAAAGGAACTATTGAGTTACACAGCACGTACCATTATAGCGTGGGGAGATCTGCCAACCCTCTCAATGCCCCATTTTCCTTTAAAAGTTCAGCTTCCAAAAAAGTGAGAGAGGGAGTGAGAGCTGAGGGAGGAAGACTTGGTCTCTTCGCTGTTGCCGGAAGCAAAAAAGGACCTTTAAACACGTCGGCCTTAGGCCCAGATAGAAAAAAACTCGCTCTTTCAAAAGTGGGTCCACTCTGCAAGCGATTGAAGGAAAAGAGGACGCCCGCTCCGAGCCTTCCGTCTACCGCTGTTTGGCGTCAGATGCGCCCATGTCCAGCAGAAAGAAGTCAGGAGACGTCTGCGTCAAAGTCCCGAGGTGCGTCCTTCAGCAGCCAAACTCCAGCACACTGGGAGATGCTAAAATAACAAAAAACTAAAACAAAAACCCTCTCCGAAATAATATTGATTAAAAAAATAGTGGACGGGAGAAGTGATGCAGAGTAAGTTTTGTTTATATTAGTTTTCCGTGTGCAGCCTTTGCAGTCGATCAGCTTCTGTGTCCAAAACGTGTCCAAAAGCAGCTGTCTCCTACGCCGCGCGTCCGATCTGTTTTACCCTCGTATCTCTCTCTCTCTCTCCTCTCTCTTGATCCAAACACACACAAACACACGCAAGCACACACACGGAGTTACACACAAACGGGGGGACACCCCTGGTCCCTCGCCGCCTCCTCCTCAAAGCTGACGAGATGAAAGAGCAGCTTGCGTTTTGCCTCTTCAAATCGCTACAGCCTCGCCGATAGCAGAATGCCTGCACAGCGACACGTCGTCGGTCCGGGCTTCAGCGGGGCTCTGGATGCCTCGGTGCGTAAAATGGAAGCTCACCGTGCGCTCCGGCAGCGATAGATTGCCTACACTTCCCTCCCCCAGAATATCAGCCACTAAATAGCTCACCTCAGCAGCATGTGCCCTGTTTACACGCACATACACAAAATAATAGACGGGGAATTGGGACAGTTGTTTACAGTGAAGGTGGGGGCCGGTGCTTCGGGCGGCAGCGTGGAACTGGTGAATTATTAGGTGAATTATTAATAAAGCGAGCGGTGTGCAGTCTGTCGCGGAGAGAGCGGAGCGGCCAGGAGAGCAGCTGGGGCTTTAGGAGCATTAGGAGGACCAGAGGCTAAATCACGGACTGCGGGGATTAAGGCTGCACCGGCTCCTACCTACCGCCTGAAGTTTTCAGATTGACTCTGTATGCACGGCCGAGCACGAGCACAACTGCCCCGTTTTTATGTGTGTTTTTAATGTTACAGCCAGGAGCAAAGATCAAGCCACAAAAGGTTGATATGTCATTTTAGAGAAAACCTGGCCACATGCAACAGCTGTAGTCTCTCTTTCCATGCAGCTGATAATGTTTTAAAAAATGTCAGCTGTCAGTCACTGAGTAGACATGGAGGGCAGTTTTAAAAAAAGTCAAACTTGTTTGGAGCTCGATAGAATCGCAGTTGTGTCCTGTCATTATTGTCATTCTTAATGATTTCAGTCGCAGGTTAATGGCAATAAGTATCTGTAACACTTTGGATCTTACCAAACGCTGATCTGATGTGACGGTGTTAAGCAACAGGATCAAATTTAACTGAGACATTATAGACGTCATCATAAAAAGAAACAAACTCCCCACTGTACCAGTGAGTCCACTGTACTGAAAGTACCTACATGTTTAAAGAAACAGTTTTAAGGACGAGGACCAAGAGACCTGCCACACAAGACCGGGTTGCAGCAAGGCAGACATGCAGACAGTAAAACACAGACTGAGTAAAGCACTTACATGTAGCACATGTGTTCTGATTAGAAAAGGCACAGAGGGACGGAAGTACAAAGCGACCCTGGAGTTTCAAATTAACAAACTTTTCCTTTTTTTTTTTTATTTCTTCTTCTTTTTTTCCCTCTTTTTTTTTCTGTTAATGGAAACTAGGCTGCATCACCTGGAAATGAAAATGGACAAAAGGACTTGTAGGGACACCATGGACACAATCCAAGAAAAAAAAATCTATTAAAAAAACACAGATAAGAGTGAAAACAAACTCTGGGGGAAAAAAGAAAAAACATTTTGGAGCATTTTGTGCAGATTTGGGCACCTAACCTACGCTCTAATCACATTCAAAACTCCGTCGTTTCTTATTTCATGCTCAACTTTCGGGCTTTCCTCAACAATTATAAACGGCTGGTTCAAATCAAAGCAACAAAACAAATATTTTCGTTGTTACTGCAGATGAATCTGATTCTTATTGTCTGGATAAATCAACATTTGGCCTTATTTCTGCTCTTATTCTCAGCAGTGCGTGTGGAGTTATCTCTCTCTCTTTCTTTCTCTGTCTCTTTTTTTTTTTTTAACAGGCGGTCTAATGACATTCCTCCAACATGACGGTTCATAAATAATTAAATGCTGACCTCCCCACACATTTGGTCACATCAATTAATCATTTCTAAATGAATTTGTTTTTCTTTCAGCATAATTTTGATTGTTCAGTTTGCGTCTGTGGTGGGATGACATGTGCGGGGTTGTTATTGTTATTATTATTGTTTAGAAACGGAGGCCCCAGTGGCCCAGTTACTCAACAGCAGGGAGATAATAAAAAGTGTCGTTTTTGTTTGTAAAATAGCTTAAATTTGGTTTAACACAGGAGAGTGATTAAAATATGATTAGGCTGAACAGAAACCAAGTAACGTGACACTGACTTAGTAGGTCATCAGTTTAACGGTTATAAACTATCTGTATTGCAATAACATTTCCCTTTTGTTTATAAAAAAATGCTTTCGTGCTATTAATTTGAAAAAGAGGGGAAAAACACGACTAGGCCTTTAAAAAATGTGGATATTCTCACATTTTATACATGTTTGTGACATTTTTAAGCTATTGTTAATTTTTTTTTTAATATTTGAGCTCTTATTTGTTGACAGATAAAACAAACTACAGGCAGACGTCGGCTGAAGTTAATTATTGGTAAGTTTAGCAGTCAGTTGAATTATTTAATTGATTACTAGAGTTGGTGAATGACTTAACATATGAAAGAGGAGTCGGAGCCTATCCAAACAACAACAGTAATAAAAATAATATATTATTATTTTTAATAATAATAATCTAATTAACAATGTTACATTAACTTTTTATTTATTGATTGAATGACAGAGGCTATTTGCCTAGAGCGGCTTGTTGATTTTCACAGTTTATACCTTGACCTTTCCCAATATTTTATTTATTTAGAATATTAATTCTGGTCTCTTTTTACAGATGCTGGTGACTCGGAAGCCCACACATGCCCAACGGCCTGTTTGGAGAGTGACCAGTTGACTGGAAAAACACCAAACGGTGTCTCTAAACCCCAAATAATCCCACAACACGTTTTCCCTCCCTTTTTTCTTAACTCTTAATTAAAGTACAAACAACAGCACAGTCAGAGCGCGCTGTGTACTCAGTACGACCCACTGTAGCCCGGAACTCACAGAAGGCCACAGAAACTTCTACAAGTTTCAGGTAACGAATCTGTTTCCGGGGGGGAAAAAAAGGAAAGACAGAAAAAAGAAATGATAAAATCGAAAGGTGTTTTTGAAAGTAAAAAAACAAACAAAAACAAAACAAACAAAACGCGTAGCCTTGTTTTAAAGTTGCTTAGTGAATAATCGGGGGGAAGTATGTTAACGCGACATTCAGGCAGGTGTTTTAATCAACAAGCATGTGTTCATTTGCTTAAAAAAATAAGAAAAATACCACAAATCAAAAATGCATTAAGAATCCGCCTGAAACGTCTTACGATAGGTAATCTTAAAACTATTAAATAAAAAACAAATGCATTCATAAAAATAAAAAAGACAAAAGATCTACAGGTGCATATAACACGGAACATCTGTGGACGCTAACGAGGAATTGAAACTTTAAATACCCTTTTCATTTTCTTTATATCCACATTTTTCGCTTGAAATTTCAAAGCGAAGGGCTCTAATTAAAGCAGAATTACACCTGGCTTGTAAACCGGAATTGCTTTAACAACGTAACCAAAGCGCGACAGCAGTCCTGATTATTCCACGGAGTAATATCTGCGATATTTCTAAAAAATAAATAAATAAAAATCGCCGCTGCAAAAATAATGTTTAAAATATAGTCATTAAAGCTGATAAATATAACACAGAGGGAAACTACACGTATTTGTTTATTAATGTGACTTAAATAATAATTTATACTTCCTCCTCCTGATGCTGAGGCACCATATGTTTAGCAGTTGACCTGGTTTCAACAATTCCCATGTTTTTCTTACAGTACTGCTGATTAAAAAAAAAAAAAAAAAAAAAAAAAAAAAAGAGGGCTGTTGATCTTATTTTAACGTGAAACCTTTAAAACTGTTTGGTTTTTCAAACATTTATATATTAAGCTGCGTTTAGTGAAAACACGGAGTGCGCTAATAAAGAAAAGATTATTTTGTCATTAAAACAAAATAAAGGGAAGTCTCGGAAAAGTTCGTGAATTTATCTGATTTTTCTCGGAAGAAAACTCACAATTAAAATAATAATAATAATAAAAAACAATATTCAGCTGATATCCTTCAAAAGTTGAAGGACATTTGTTGGCTTGCACTAGTCCTAATCAGGCAAGGCAACTTATGAGCATCAATTAGGCTGAGATTTGAGCTAATGAAAGCCCTGAGCAGTGAGTCTTACCACAACCCCCTAAACCAGCCATTACTGCAGACCACAATGGCTCTGATACCACGCTGTTTTAAGACCCAGCATTATGTGGGCAATAAGTTCTCTAAACCTCACTGCGAGAAAAGAAGGGCACATTGTGGGATCAGGCAAGCAAAGTTTAGACAACATAGTAGGAGTTTTTCTAAGTCCAAAATGCTTGTCTGTAAACCCCAAAACGAATCAGGGGAAATTTTTTTTTTTACTCCAAATGACAAGTTTCAGATTCCAAGCTGGAATATAACTGCAAGCCATGATTGACACGAACAAAACTAATTATCAGAGGAACACTAATGCTGAATTAGACACAGAGCTGCTCAGTGGATGGCACTGAGATATTGTAAATATTCACTCATCAGTGATGGACTTGGTGTCATTACATGTTTACGAGATTAGAGGCACAAAATACAAGGCAGAACTGGAGTTTGCCAAACAGAGCGCACTGCCAAACTTCAATCATCAGGTACACATTTTGTCAAAGAAATCATTAAATACTGAGGTGTATATTAAAGGGGGGACGTCATAAAAAAATCTTTAAGCTGCTAGAGAGAAAAATCTTGTTTTTTTAAGCAATTCAGAAATGAGTTTAGTGAATCTGTATCCATCTATGTACCCATCTTTGTAGTTCTATTTCTGCTCCGCAAACTAAAATCTCAAATAACTCTCATTTGTCAAAACATAATGGCCACAATAAACTTAACAGAACGACTCAAGGTACATGAGGGCCTAAAACACATAGAAGAAGATTGATCTAATTGTAACTAGTGTAGCTGAAACAAACAAAAAGGCATTCACCAAATCTGCAACTCCTAGAAATAAAGAAAACAGTGCAAACAAGACTGTGAGCTCACTCCAACAGCTTCAGCAGCTACTGCACGTACAAATTTACAAAAACTAGTAAAGATCACACACAGCGACATAAGCAAAGCCACACACCACTGCTGCAAAGGAACAATCAAACAAATCGAAGAAAAAGGGAGAGAGAAAAAAAAACATAGATAGCTACACTGGAACAAAGATATGTCTATATAAGACGCCAAATCTGGGATTTATAATAGCACCAGTAGGAGATTTAGAAAACTAGACTCCACAGCTACAACAGAAATGGCAAATACAAACCAAAGGCCCCAGTCGTGCTGCCTTTCTTCTTATTAAACCACTTCACATTGTTTCTCGACTGTAGCACTACTGACATCTACTCCCAGCCTGAGCTCACTGCTGTACACTGCAGCGAAAGTTAAACAAAATATACCCTGCACCGAGACCATACATCAAACTCAGACTGGAACTGTTAGTTTTCCCTCTCTGCAGTCTTTATTCCTGTCCCTGCTGAAAGAAAAGCCTTGCAGAAAATCTGCATCTCCAAAAGTGCAATAAGCGGTGGAAAGGAAAGGAAAAAACAAGGCTCTTTTTGTGTGCGGCGGCCGAGGTTTTATCCCTGCATTGCAGAGTGTTGTCTAGCATTACAAATCTCAGCCCCGGCCTGGATGGACACGGGAGGGCTCTGCTGGCCCTGCTCACACTGTCTGCATCTTTTACGCTCTGCCATGCAAATAAACCCAAATCAGTGAGCAGCTGAGGGAAAGCGCAGAGGAGATGGAGTGTTGTTGAAGGGAAAAACGTGGAAGAGAGCGGAAATAGAATGGAGGATGGCTGGAAGGAGGAAATGAAGAAATGTATGTGGCAAGGAAAGAAGGAAGGGAGGAAATAGTTAGCTTCAAGTAGTTGCATAGGGGCCAAAAGAGAATAAGTCTGTGTGTGCTTGTGTGCTATGCAGAGAAAAAGAGCGGGTACTAACTGGCCATTGGAGGGGTGAGGAATGCCCGGCCCTGGCACAGGAGAATGGGATGGAGGGTGGAGTATGTTCACATTGCTGCTGCCAGCTGAGCACATTCCCACTACAGAGTCATGGAGACTTTTTAACCTACAGATTTCAAAGCAGCAGCTTCACTCTGGAAATTTTTCCCCACTGGGGGACAGCCATACAGCACTCACAATGGTTTACTTTTTAAAATGCCATACAGCCTCTAAATTGACCTCAGGTGATGTTAAAATGAAAGGAGGATTATTTTTTAATGTTTCTCTCTTTTTATTTTACTGTATACAGCAAAGGTAGGGAATTTGGCAAGAGAGAGAGGGCATGGATGTCCCCATGTGGTACTCGACTCAGGGACATTGTGATTATGGTATAATGGTACATTATAGACCATTAGAGCAGAGCACAGATTAGGTTTTTATTATAGGCTATACCCCTAAGGAAACTAAAATTAAGACACACTTAAACACCAATTACATTAATTCTTTAATCGCTCAATTTTACTCATTTTAAAACAATCAAATAATTTCAATTAAACCTCAGTGTGGAAGTTATTTTAAAGGCAGGTGCGTCTGGAAACACAAGCATTAATTCTCACTGCTAAACGATACACGACTGATGAAATACAATGAAAAAATACAAAGTAAAATGGAGAGTGTTGCAGTAGCATATTCATCACTTGGCAGTAATATTCCAAACCTCTGAGGGCACTTCGTGTCAAAAAAGGATGCTTCTGGGATAAAACCAAACAGAGATGAATTAGGTTTTACATATGAGTGCAGTCCCTTAAAGCCATCGAGGACACCTGTGAGGAAACCTCATATGTCCAGGATGTGCTCCGTGTTAGGCTGGAAAAGTGAACTTTGGCAGGAACTGTCTAACAATGAGAAAAAAAGCCTTTAAATTGATAGTAATTTTTTTTAAAAAAAGGCTAAATGTATGGAAAACAACTGTGTTAACTCAATTATTGAGCACGATTTTGGAATACTTACAGTTTGGGTTTTATTTTTTGCTGGGCTTTGACATCACTATACGGTCAGAGGAACATTTCTTGCTTTTTCATCCACCACATTAAATTCCCAGGTGCTTTGGAGAAAAAAAATGATGGCAAAACATTTGGTAATCTCATAACAAATCACGCTTTGTTACCGGTTATAAGGCCAACATTTGTTACCATTTGTAGGCTTTTTAGTGCTTGTATTAGAGTGTTATTATTTCAGTAAGAAGTTTAGGCTCTGAATTTATTAAAGTGTGCAGAGACCGTACAGTCTAACTGCACATTTTACACTGAGACAGAGGCTGATAATGCATCAGGAGTACGTGACATGAGGACACGAAGAGCCGTTTGCCTTTCTGAAGAGAGACCTTACCTTTCCAAGAATTAAACTGAGATGAGTATGGTGTGCGCGCATGTGTCTTTGTGCTACAGTCAGTGTGGTGGCTTATCAATAGCTGACACTGGGCTCAGCTTTGATAACGCACCACATACACGCACAAAGTGAAACTGATAAAGCAGAAGCACAATTCTGAATCACATATTTTGCATCAGATAAAAGGTTTATTACTAACTGGACAACCAGGGATATTATAATTATGAACTAAAAATAATTCAATTATTAATTCATTAGACAACTGACAATTATTTTTGAAGCAAAATCTAGACATTTGTTGGTTCCAGCTTGTTCACAGTGAAGATTTAATGCTTTTCTTTGCCATGTTTGAATGTTTGGGGGTTTTGGAGTGCTAGTCGAGCAAAAGGAACAATTTGAAAACAGGAAACTGATGGGATTTTTTTTTATTTTACACAATTTCTGTACATTTATTAGACAAAACAAATAAATGTCTAGTCGAGGAAATAACCGCCAGATTAATATTTTTAAAAATCATCCTTACTTCTATTATTTCTCTTCAAGTGACAACAAAATATTAAACCACATTACCTACTCTAGAGGACACAATGGCTCTCTGTAGTTGTACGAATGATTGTTTTTGGGTTCACACCCCTCTGAAGAAGGCAGAAACTCTTCTTTGTGTCATAAACAGTCAGCAAATGTGACCTGATGTGAGGTCACCTAAACGGCAGCACACAGGCTGTCATTGTGCCGCCGTGTCTCCTCCCATTCTGAGCGCGAGGACGGCTTCAGCACCAAGTGGATTTGTTCTGGGCCGGGCAGGTCAGTGGCTGGTTCAGTGTAAAAGTTAGTTAGTCTCATGTTTGTGTGAAGAGGAGGGTGAGGGCGGATAAATGCTGTGTGTGTGTGTGTGTGTGCACGCGCGCGTGTGTGTGTGCGCGCGCGCACGTGTGTGTGTGTGTGCTTCCCCAGGAGAAAAGAGGACTCCTAATCTGTTTTCCTGGCTCTTCTTTAAAGGGAGAGCAAGACACACTAGAGGCTCCGTCTGATCTGCTGCCCCATCCATCCCTCACTTTCTCTCTCTCCTCCATCTCTCCTTTCCTCACTTCCATCATCTGTCTCTCGTTCCCTCTGCTTTTAGCCCTCGTTTTCTCGGCCCCCCGTCCCTATGCTCTCTCATCTGTTGTGTTGGCCCGCTCTGGTCTTTGTATGGCGACAGCCCCCATCTCCAGATACTGCCTAAGAGCTCTGATTCCACTTAATCACTCAGTTTTTTATTAGTTTTCCCTCGCAGGGTATTTTGTGTTCTGAATTGCGTTTATCTATTATGCTGTTTCAGATTTATTGCTTTAGGAGGCAGACTGTGTGGCACACTACCCACCAATACGGTACACGATGCTGTGATCTCTCTACGTCTGCCCCTCTTTATGCCTGTCTGCTTTCATCCCTTCAAAATTAAATGAACAAATACACAAGGAGGGTGCTATGCCACACTAACTCACAACTCTTTTTGTACTTTCTCCTATACTTTTTTATTAGTTTTCTTTAATTTGGGCGTCTCAAGGTCTCATCTGCATTTATTTAGCATGCAGAATGAACACAGGGGAAGAGTATGTGGCATCAGTTTATTGGATGGTACTCTACTTTCACATCCATCTGTCCTGGCATCTTTAATGCCTCATTGATTTACTTTTCCAATTTCAAAATAAAAAAAGAAAGTCACAGGTATGGCTTCCTCTGTGAGCACAGATGTCTGTCTTCGAATGAATTTTCAGTAATTTGCTGAATATTTAGAGTGGCTTAGTCGTGACGTTGGCACCTTTAAATTACACTTAATTAAATTACAGTAAAAGAAAATACTGTTTATTATTCGCTCAATAATCAACCGCTAGAGAGAATTTTATTTAGCAAAATAACGCTATTGCTCAAGGTCATTTTGTTGCCACGGCTTTGCACTGCAGTCTAAACTGCTTATTTCTACATAATTAGGAGACATGGCATGCATACTCAAAATATTTTGCTCCAAAATGGCGGCACACCATCCTGGCCCTCCATTTTGTTCTGTCACTGGATCGAGTCTGGATCCTGCACCTGACATGTTGGACCAGTGTTTGCATTTGAAAATACCCTCTCTCCACGTCCTGCTGTTACTATGCAGCCCCTTCTGGTTATTGGTCACCAAATGTGCCGTTAACCTGCTGCACCAATAGGACGGAGCCTTGCAACTGTGGTTTCCTCCTTCTCTACTCTGCTTCCAGGGGCTTCCTGTGACCGGGGGGGAAAATATGGGCACTGGCCATCACCTCAACCAAATCCAGAACCAAATGAGGAGAGAGACTCACAGAAACAGCCAGACAGAGGGAGACAGAAACAGAAACACTGCGCGAGCCAGGGTGCAATAAAAAATTATGATTACACATTGATAATTAGTACAAAGCAAGAACTGTGGTGACCATGTAGACATCGGCAGCTCCTTTTTGGAGTGAAAAGGGGAAATTAATATTCATGACCTGGTTCCTCCCATCCAAATTCAGCACCCTCCCTCCCTTCCCACTCAGATCCTCCCTCCTCCTCACTTCCTCTCCCCTCCGTTGGGTGGCAACACTTGGTAGGGCACATGGTGAGACAGCTGTTGCAGGGCAACATGGGCATCTGTGGTGCTACGTAGAGGAGAGGAGGTAGTACAGCGGGTGTGGGGGGTGTGTGTAGGGGCGCAGACGGCATCAAGAGAGGGAGATAGTACCCTGTCTCAGCCCCGTGTGCATATGTGTTTGCGTTTGAATGTGTCCAAAAGTTTCCAGAATTTTTAGTTTGATCTTTGGAGGAAGATGGAGCTGTATTTTAGAAACAGAATAAACAGCGAAAGAGACAAAATGAGCTCTCTCATTTTCTTCTGCTTCCATGCCTAGCTGTGGATGAAAAATAGCACCTGTCCTCTGAGCTATGACAGAAACGACATTAGCATAAGAACACTAGGATGGACTGCTCCAAGATTGGAGTTGGTGTCTTCAGCAGCAGAATTGAAGCCCAACACGCACACACACACGCACACACACACGTGCCCATCTTCATGTCTGCATCTCATTCTGTCTTTCTCTCACACACACCCTCCTCCCTCTGCACCTTCCTCTTCAGAGGGAATGGGCATTTTCCCAGGGTTATTATCACATGCCAGGTGCCTTCCCCTCCCTTCACCAATGCATAAACAAACACACACACACACACACACACACACACACACACACACACACACATACACATACACTCTAACACAGA
>JAVDPK010000683.1:116194-126685 GCA_034780415.1 Cichlasoma orientale
ACACACACACACACACACACACACACACACACACACACACACACACACACACACACACACACACACATATATATTTATATATTTATATATATATATATATATACACACACCTTACCCCCATCCACCCCTCTCTTCGCCTCTCTCCTAGCACCTACCACACACCCTTGCCATTTCTCTCTCCCCCAAAGCGCCAGCGCAGCCCCACCTCATGGTGCCAAAGTGGGCAGCCTCTGCCTTGGCGTTGCCTAGGCCTTCTGGTGCCCTAGATAGCTGTGTGAGTGTGTGCGTGCGGGTGTGTGTATGTGTTTGCGAACACTGGCCCAGCTCTTTGCGGACACAGCCAGCCCTTTAAACTGTGTCAAGGCTCCAGATGCTGGGAGAGACTGGGATTAACACAGGCGTTTGTATGCAGACACGCATGCACAGATGCACAGAAAACATTATCTAGACCCATATATTGCATCATACTTGGGTTTTATGTTTTGACAACAGTCTGAATAAGTCTTCAAAGAAAGAAAAAAAGAAAGAAAAAACAATACAAGAAAGACAAAGAAAAGAACCTGCTTATTTTATATATATATATATATATACTCTACATTACTAAAATCCTGGATCACATACAGAAATGTATGAGACAGGATACAAAGGTATCAGAGATCCTATGGTGAACCAACAGGCCCTGGCAGTACTCTGAGACAATGCGCTGATGCCAACGCAGCACCTCAGAGAGTGGATTTGGATTAGGCAGACACAGAAAAGGACCTCGGAGACCTGACAAACACACACACCCCAGTGTCCGTACACTAGCCCTTTAGCTGCATGCCATTACCCCGAGGGCATGAATGCACACACATACACAAACACGTGCACAAATATGCAGACACACACAAATACCAACCAAGTGTCCACCTACTGTTTCTTTAGTGGCGTGCCACTGCCCTTAGGGTGTGCAGATTTGCAAGCGCACACACACACACACTCACATGCACATTCCACAACTGATTCTGACATCACTGCAGCTGAGTGCAGCTAATGAGATGAAGTTAACGATGCTGCATTCAAAGCGTCCCCCAGCAAACTAGCAAAGGCTAGAAACTACTGATTACAAGTATGCAAGTATGTGTGACTGAATGTGCAAAGAGGAGAGAGTTAGTGAGTGAATGTTTTCTCCCAGTGTTCACTGTGTCTCGCTCCCTCTTTCTATGAGTCTTGCTGAGAGGTAGTTATGGTGCCAGTTATGGAGTGTTTGCCATAGCAGGGAGCTGCTTTGGCACCATGCCCTAATTTAGGGGAATTAAAAAGCACTAGACAAGCCCCTTTGTGGCACCGTGCGCCCGCTTTAATCTCCCCACGCCTCAGCGGGCACCCACAGCACCAGGAGTTGGCACCTTGCCCACATGACCCCAGGCAATATGGAAATCGCCACCAAAAATCCTAACTAAGCGCCCAGCCCTGCCCTGGTGCATAGTGTGCACAGTACACACAGACATGCACAAAGTGATGCTATCACCCACATACAAACACACATGGCGCAACAAGGACAACACCCAGTGCAAGGTGGTGTTTTGCATTCACACACGAATACTTACACATACTGTATTATTAAAAACATGAAAAAGTAACTGCAGGCACTGTGTGCAGAACTACAGTGCTGAAATACACACATGCAAACACACATTTAGCTGTTTCAGAAGACCACAGTGGCATGAAATGAAAAACTCCTGCTGTTGTTCCTGTTGGCACACATGTTGGCATATACATGCATACACACATTCACTTTTCCACACGTCCAAAGTTGGTGTGCTCTCTTTGAAGTGTAGGTGAGTGCGGTGCTTGTCATGAGGTCATCCATCAGGGCTAATGAAACTGGCAGACCCTGACACTGTCTCACTGGGCAGCACCGCTGGCGCCGCAAGCTAATTCAAGGAGAAATGGACTGATTTAATTACACAGTGAAGGCACATGAACACACAAACCTGCACACACATATATAAACAGTCTTGCACACATTTGCACAGAGAGAACAGGACATACATAGAGCATGCACGCACATACTTTGCATGCAGGGACATAATCGTGAGTAAAAATGCAGTCTCACACACAGACACACACTTGAATGAAGCCAAATCTTTGAGAGTCTCCACGCACACACTCCACTAAATATCGCCTTTTAGCCACATCTTGGTGCAGCCATCAAATTTAGATGAGAAATTATAAACTCCACGTCAATAGTAACCTTTTCTTATAAACACAATTTGATACTCAATCATAACAAGTTAAGCTGGCCTCATCATCTCCACAGCAAAACTCACTGAAGGCGCCATTAGTGAGCTAGCTGCCCCTCCTCGCTGCAGGTTCACAATGTTCCCTTCTCTAAAACAAAGACCCACTTTGGCCCTGGAACAGGACGCACTACCATCCCTCTCTGTCTCTCTTTTCCCCCAGTTCCTCTTTCCCCACTCGCCCTCTCTCTGTCCATTGGTCTCCCTACTGGTTTCACTTAATAAGCTTCAAAGGTTTCTGGGCAACATGGTTTTCAAAAAAAAAAAAAAAGTTACCATGGCATTTTTTTGGCACGCAGCATCTTCTCCCTTGCTAAGGATATGGGGTTGCCATGGCACCAGCGGGCACCTTATAAAGAATACAATTGTGTATGTGAGCATGCATGCATGTGTGCGTGCTTGATGGACATCGTTTGCCAACCACAGCTAAACGCTTAGATGCTGGTAGAAAGCACAACAACAGCAATGACTGCGAAAGAGTTCAACTTTTCCCCTCCAGCTCATGCTTACAGATCGCTATATTCCTCAACATACATACGCATGCAAACACTCCAGAAGACTCTAATCTCCTCTTCTGTTCTGTGGATGACTGCGATATATTTTGGACAACTTATTAAAAAATTTTAGCGATGGAAGTCTGCATTTAATCTCACTGTCTCAGTGCTGAACATAAAATAAAAACATAACAGAACATGTGTTTGGCTTTGACATATTATTAATAAACTCAACAACAAAAGAACTGGCTAAGAGCGAACAGCATACATGTATTTTCTGCGAGTACATTCTGTGTTTGTTTTGGTTAAACTTACCCGTGAGAGTCTCAAATCCAAGTGCTAACTTTAAAATTGGCTCTGGATTCCCACTGATGGTTAATGTTTTCATACTGGCATCTTTATTTGTTTCTGCTAATGCTTGTGTGTGACTTTGAATGTGCATGTGCATTTATTTAGTGCACTTTTATCCAAAGTAATTATCCGCGAAGTGACTTGTAATTCCTTATATACTGCATAAACAATCCACAACTGATAGCAATGACTGCAAAGGTCATCACTATATTAGTCAGACTGTCTGTGATTTGTGTACATTGTGAGTAATGTATGATAATTCATCTTTTTTTTAAATTAATTTTTATTTTTGTGATTATTAAGTGGGTCCTTAACCCCAAAGTTGTTTTGTATTAGTGAAACTACACTATCATGGTCTGACCCTGGCATTCGCTGCACACTTCACCGCACTTCTACCCTCTACTAATATTGAAAATAATGGGAGACTTGCAGTATATCTGCAATTTAGGCTGAATTCATGTTGATTAAAGTTTTGCCTTTCTTCTAAACGACTTCTTTTTTTCTCTCCAGCAACAGAAATGGAAAAGTGGTGTTTTTGTCACTTTTTTTGTATCAGTTTAAAACAGTGAATGCTAAAAACATGGATAAAGGAGTAATTATATTTTGGAAACTTTTTTAGAAAGTGAAAAACTTCACAAAGCCCCCCGTAAACCTGAATGGGACCCTGCTTTGCCCTCTTACGGTGCCAATACTGTACATCTGTGCAATCCTATGGACTCTTATCCCTCTAGTGGCCTCTAGTGGTTTTTATATGATGTCACTGTGATCTCACATTTCATGAGTCTGTGGACCCTGAGCGTGGCTATGTCCCCTAATTCCACAGCACATAGACATAGTAATACATATATACAGTACTATACTAATCACCATGGCGTACTGTGTGAGTACTTGTGAAATAAAAATACTTTATATATATATGAGTACTTGTGAAATAAAAATACTTTTTTGTATCATCATTTCATATATAAATATACATATATAAAGAATAATAAGTAAAAAGTGTCACTCCCAGTTAAACTTCTAAACCACACACCATTATTGCGATCCTATTATTTTTCCAACATATTTTGTCTCACTGCCACCCACAGTATATTCATTTCACCTTTGAGCAGCTCCTTCATTACCTTTTGTGCATCACATTGTGGCTGAATAGTGTGTATCATACACATATAGACAGATTGTGTAGCATAGATTCTGTCTGAGGATGCTTCGTTATGACATTATGATCACACTCAATACCAGAGGTGTCAAACTCATTTTAAACCACGGTCCACATACGGCCCAGTTTAAACGTAAAGTGGGACGACCACCACCAAATAGTTTCATTTAACTACACACTTAATCCTTCAG
Source organism: Cichlasoma orientale (assembly GCA_034780415.1). Taxonomy (NCBI): domain Eukaryota; kingdom Metazoa; phylum Chordata; class Actinopteri; order Cichliformes; family Cichlidae; genus Cichlasoma; species Cichlasoma orientale. The sequence goes on from JAVDPK010000683.1 coordinate 120,672, forward strand.
ATGTCTTGAGAAAACAAAGTGCACTTTCAACAATACGTGTCGGTTTCCCCACATTATAAAGAAACGCTGCTGTAGTAAATCAAAGAAACCCATCAGCACTGTTCTTCAGGCTTACACTGTAAGAAATATAGAAGAAAAGGACTTTACCCTGAAAGTAATAAACACTAATTATTTATGAATTCACGGAAAATATCCTATGTTTTACTATGTAAAAACAACAGAAGAATCTATTGAAAGTAGTGAAAAAAATAAACTTTCCGGTCATTAAATTGAATGCTAAAAAAAAGAAAATAAAATTCTTTCATACTTTTTTATTTTGGCATATGACAGGCCATGACTTTGTCTTTATGTGTAAGAAGACTTTAAAAACAATGACAGTACACTTAAATGTAAACTTTACACCCTTCTTCTTTGAAATTTCCACATTTTCCAAAGCCATCCTTTGGCGGGCCGGTTTTGGCCTGTGGGCTGTATGCTCTATATCAATAAGCTGCCTAGCCTCAGCATGGATTATTAGATGGGTTTGGTACACAGCAGATATTTTACAATGTGGGTGATGCTGCTGTCCTTTACCCTAAACAATAGTTCTGTGCACACTAATCCACATTATTCAAATGTATTCATTTTGTAATACATACGCGCTCCATCTCAGCATGGACTTAGACACTAATAATACCATTTCAGTAATAAAGTATCACTTAAATAAAAGATCAAATACAAAACAATACAATCCAAAAGCAAAAGGTGTAAAATCAAATCAAAATCTGCCTCAAATAATGTTTCCCTCTTTAAAAAAAAGTCTTTTATTTAATCCAGTTAGCATGAGGTGTTTAAGCAGCAAAATATCTGTTATTTAGATCTTAAATAAGACAAATTAACACAAAAATAAAACTTGTGTCAGAGGCATTATTATTTTTCTTTTACAATAAAGCTCACTGTGACCACCGCAGAGAGCCAACCAGGGGTGTACCGAATCAGTTTTGGAAATATTAAATACCTAAAATAATGCACCTTCATTAAAATGTGAGGGAAAGTTCTGATAATCTTGTGTATTGTGAACAGGCTTGTGTCCCTGTTGTTCTGCCCTGTGTGACCTTTGCAAGGAATGGGGTACGTGGATCATCTTGGCCTTCGCCAAAGCTTTCTTCAGTCAATAAGAAATAATTACTTTGGACAAAATGGACAAAAAACCCCAAAAAACCCTGATGATGACTATCCAAAAAAATCTTTTTTTTTCTTAAATAAGAGTTTATTTTTTCTGTGTAAGATATGAGCCTGGAGCAGGCCAATAAGAAGAAACGGAGGATTGTGAAGGCTTTGGAAAATAAGCTTGTGACAAGTTCTGCACTTGCAGTGGATATGTGCAGTACTAATTTGTGTTCAGCTTTGCTTCACCCTAGCGGCATAAAATACCCTACGGAGCTCAGGTCATATAATTCGCCTTCTCTCAAAAAAAAAGAAAAAAAAATCCCTCCCTGGGAACCAGAACATGAGTTTAATAGTTATTCTTATTAGCTCGTACAACTGCTGGGAGCCTGCAAAATAAAATAGCTGTTTTTCTGTTGATCTGTTTACGCTCGCCTAAGGAACTTTACCGCAGAAGGAGCCAAGACTCCAGAATTAAAAAAAAAAAAAACCTTTTTCTCTCTCCCTCACATCCAAAGTGGACTTATTATGTTACTCATGGCAGTATTCCCAGTGTGGAATTAGGACTTTGAGCTCCGATAACGTTCTGAATCCCAGCACGGCCTTGCTTTAACTGGTGGTGGTCACACACCGCTCTCTGTCTTGCCCTGAGCCAAACCAGCCGAGGAATTAGTCATTAATGGGGGGACGACTTCGGGCTGCTACTGTTTCCCATAGTGGTGAAAGAAAGAATATAATTTACAATGATCTATGTGATGCTGTGTGGTCTCAGAAATGGCTCTCACTCACTTTTTTGGGGGGGTCAACTATGTCTTGGCCTCCTTAAAGTATATTTGCATTAGTTCATCTGTTTCACTTTTCACATCCACCATAATTGAAATCACACCAGCTTAGAAACCCCCTCGTGCACCTAAAATCTCCCCGTACCTCTTGCTCCTCATCATTAGCAGTATAGTCACCATGCCCCTGTGTTGCCATAGGAAAACAAAAGAGTGCAAATCTTCCAATCTCCTTAATGTTCACTAATCTAACGAGTGCGGCGGGGATATTAAGCAGATTGCTGAGCATTACGTTTTACCATTAGAGACACAGCCATCAGCTATTTCAGCACTTCTGGACTCTTTTCCTCGAAAGTCCCCCTCCTAGAAAAAAAAAAAAAAAATCTGATTTTACCATTATTTCTCCAGTCTGATCCTATCGGCCTGCTGCGTCTTGGGTAGATTATGATTTGGCATGATGAAGAGAAGTAATCAAATCATGCTGCTGCTAAGTGTGGTTACTGCTGAGTGTGGGAGAAAGTGAGTGGGAGTATGTGTGAGCATGTGTGTGTTTTTGACAACGACTGAGAAAGAGAAAATGGCATGGTAACAAGCCAAGTTAATAAAGGGAAACAATTAGGACATAAAAGATTGATATAGCCCACAGTTTTTAATGCTCTTGTCTCTCTTAATGAAATCCCTTTGACTATATCTGCTTCATACAAAGAGACACGTATATAGACATGTACACACTCATTATAGTGATCCCATTGCTTCCCTCAGGCTCTTCTGACAGGTGTGGCTCCCACACACAGACACATAGATAAACATTCACACACACACACACACACATGCACAAACCAGGCCCTACAGGGCATTTTCCCTATCCTGGGACTGCACAATGGGCACTTTGTACACCCTCCCACCTCCCAACCCTGGCCCTTACCATCAACACCCCCCCCCCCCCACCGGCTTCCAGCACATCCCTCTTTAAATGGGAGATTATGCAAATGAGCAAACACCACCGCAGCACCCCACATATAAGTGATGTGCATTGAGAGAAATCTGTAGTCTGTCTATGGGAGTCAGCACATGGATGCTTTTTACCTACTGAGCGACTGACGTGGCCTAAATACTCAGTCGACACCCCAGGTGTTTGAACCATATGATAATATTTCTTCTATCAGTCACAAGCGGCAGTGCTTCCGTGGGCCCCCCCCCCCCCAATGATATTTTACTCCAAATGCATTTCCAAAATGTCTCCTTTCACCAGTGAAAAATATTTCTTCTGCATGCTGGGAAAGCTTAAGACTGACATGTTGAGCTCAATTAATCTGACCTGAAGCTGCAGTGGGTGGACTGATGGAAGAGCCTTTACAAAGTGGTGCTATCCCTCACATAAGTAAAAGTTGCACTCTTTAAATCCTGCCCGTTTTTTTATTCTTAAGTGTACAAAATGTACAATGTAACAACAACAAAATGTACAATATAACACTGTCAGTGTTGTATTAATATATTATTGCAACATTTATTTATAAATAGGCAAGTGCGACTGGTTGAAATGGTGCCGGTTAATGATAACAGAGTGTATTTTGTAGACACTTAATCTGAAAGTAATGATACTTGACAGATAAATGTAGCACATCCTTTTGAGATGCTCTGAGTTGGTAGTATAAAGTAGAAAAAAAAAATCTCCGGACTATCATTGATTATAGCACTAAGTTATAGTCTGCCGCCTAATAATAATGAATATCTGCCACTGTCCACTGCAGAAGTACAATTAGACGAAATGAAATCAGTAATTTGTATCTTATGAGATTATGAGGGAAAGAATTTGAGTGAACTTGATGTCCTGTAGTGAAACCAAGAGTCAGGCGAGCAGAGATTAGCTGCAAATATTAGAGCAAGTCTTTTAGGTAAAATACAATATGGATGCATAGTAGAAACGGAAGCGAGGCTTAAAAACGCTGAAACAGCTGATACTCACTTCCATAGGGTGCCGATTAGATGAGTGTGCAGACTGGGATGTGCTCGAGATGAACACGGATACACACAAACCCGCACGGCGAGCTTGTTACATACAGCAGTTAGGCTCAGGGTCAGGCTGGGACACAGGTTACCACAGGGTTAAAGCCTCATGCACATGAGAAAAACAGCAGAAACAGATTTAAGAGAGAGGTGGATGCCAAGAGTGCCATCTGTTTTAGTTACCCCCCCTTTCCAGTTTCCTCTCTCTCCTCTCTCCCATCCCTCCCTAGCTTTCTCCATCTTTGTCTCTCTGCACATTCCCCCGATCCCATCTTCCACTAAAGCCACAAACATATTTTATCAACAGCTAAATTTTACTCTTCTTTATTTGTTTTCTGAACGCCGCTCGAGCACTGATAATCAACTAAGATCGCATAGCTACAAGGGCGGGTGTGGGGATGGGGAGGAGAGGGGGTAAGATAAGTCCAAATCTGGCAACCGTCTCTAGTGTAATGACACCTCCATCTCTATGGAAAACCATCCCCTTTTGTCTTCACTTGCATGGAAGCTCTTTCTTTTTACTGTTTTGTTCCCAGAAAACCCATGGAACATTTGCCAACATTTTTAAGAGCTGCGAAAAGCAGGATTTTTTTTTCTTCTGGTTTTTTTTTAAGTCTTCCACCTCGCAGGTGTTTCTTTTTAAGGCGTGCTCGACAATGCCAAGTTCGTCTTGGCTCGTCTTGAATGCCGCAGGCCTCGGGGGGAGAGAGAGGGGGGGAAGCAAGGTTGGAGAAATCTTATTGATTAGCAGTTGTCGCTTCCCTTTTCTTTATCTCACTATGGCTCTCCTTTTCTATCTATCTCACTCACTCTATCTCCACACACGTTTTCAAGTGTTGATAGGGGGGATGAGAAACCTTTAAAGGACAGGGCCAATAAATGAAGACAGTAAATGAAATCTTAAACCATAACATGAAACTCTCTCACAGGAAGTGGCTGGGCTTTTTAAGTGTCAAAGAACAAAACTTTAGAAAAGAAAAAAAAAAGTGTTTTTCCACATTTTAGTCAGTGTTTGCGTGTAGGTTCACATGTCAGAGTGAGTCTAACTTGCTCGCACTAGAGTCCTGAATGTGGGGCTTTTATTAAGTGGTGTCTTATTTCTTTCAGACCTTCAGGCTGACAGCTCATAGATGCTGTCAACCCTGATTTATAATGCACGCCTACTTTTAATACAGAAAATGTAAAAGAATAATCAATCTTATCTTATTCGGATGTGCTCCTGTTTGTCTGATTAGTATTCCACGGGTAAGTGACAAAAACGCAGCCAAACTGGGTTCATTAATATCAAGAAGGATTGCTGCTCGTTAGAGCCACCATGTGGTGCAGATATAAACAGCAGCCACCTTGTTCGTGGCGAATTTGATAACTGTCAAATCCATGTTTGGTCCTAACAAAATGTCATGTGAAAGTTATAGCTACAATAAGAAATAATAGATCCGTGTTATTGCCCTTGAGAGAGGCAAAATTGATTCAGGTTTTTAAATTAGAGAGTGGGGAAAAGAGAGAATAAACAGGTGGACTGCCAGTTAGGATCAGTGATACACCGGCTGGATGGAAAGAAACATGGGGAAAGAGGGAGGGAGGAGGAGAGCTCAGAGAGGAGGATGAAAAGAGGAAAACGGGAAAGAAGTGCCATCTGTTTTTTTGGGGGGGACAAGGAAGATAAAATGTGAGTAGCGTTCAGAGGCAGAATGTTAGTATAGACTCTGGGTGTGAAAGGACTCTTCATACGGGGAGGAGGCAACTATAAGGGCCAAAGAGAGGTAAGGGAGAGAGGGCAGATAAGAGGGAGGTGGACAGATGGAAGACAGAAAGATGAGAGAGAGAGAGGGGGGGAAGAGCGAGTGAGAGTGAGAAGGAAAGAGGACCAGAGATTGGGTCTGGCAGCGGTGTGAGCGCACTGGGCACACACACATCAGGAGGGGACATGACTCGACATGCCGGCTCAACCCAGCTGGGTCAACGCTCTGCACTGCCATGTTGTTTTGGCTTGGCATCCACTGCTCTTACAAACACACACACACACACACACACACACACACACACACACACACACACACACACACACACACACACACACAC
>JAVDPK010000683.1:132954-163870 GCA_034780415.1 Cichlasoma orientale
TAACATCTACACACCTGCAAAACAAGACCACAAGCACAGACACACATAATCACACATGCCCACTTGCTCAAGTGCATCTGTGGTGAAGGATGTTCAAATTCCCACAGCTAGCTTGAAAAGAGATTGGGCATGAGAATAGGTGGTTCCTATACATAATTCAGGGGTCCATGCTGAAACAATTATGTTTGCTTACTGCTAAGTACCCGTGCTCAATAGCCTGCTTGCTGTCTAGTTTGGTGCTTTCAGATGTAAGTGGTATGTGCTAAAAGTCGATGGAACACAGCGTTTTAATAAAATATAGAAGCTGACACTTGAATGCTTGAATACAAGAGTGGGAGGGAAATAAACAACAAATGCTCTTCATGTTTTTACTTGAGCTTTGCATGCAAACTAAATTGCACTTGTAAATCCAACAATGTTGGCAGAAAACTAATTAGCAACGCCAGGAAAAAGGAATGTGGACAAAGAGGACATTTTAATGACAATATTACAGATCACAATATTTCAGTTTAGATCAATCTAAACAAAATTTTTTTTTTAAATCAGGAGTCCAGCGTGGACCGCTTCGTTTGTTCTAACAGAAAATTGCACGACCGAAATGCAGGTCGGTTTGTCAACAGTCAGCGGCGGGATCAGCCACGAGAATATTTAGCTTCCGAATAACACATTCAGACTCCAGAACTCAGATGCACATACAAATACGCAAGCAAATATTTGCTCCAATTTAAAAAAAAAAAAAAAAATTACATTCTAGTTTATGAAAAATAACAGCTCAGTTTTGGCGGTGATTTAATGCAAATCAAAAACTTGTTATGACAGCTGTAACGCAGTCACATGTGTGTGTGACCTGCAGCCACGGCGCTCCTTTCCTCACGACCCGTCTCACACTTGCACTCTTCCACGACCATCAGTCGCTTCTCCCTGACCTCGGCTCCACAGCGCAGAGGCACGGTAACAGTCTGAGCTTTGGATGGTGCACAGCGAGAGCAGGGGGCCCGCCGCTGGAAGGCTCCTGTCTCAGGACTCGGTCCCGCAAACTCTCCTTCAGATGGGACAAAGAGGGAGCTGCACTGGCCGAAACACAGCTTGTTGTGTACTGTCACTGTTTCGCATCCATCTGCTGTCACATGCTGGGAAGATGACAGAGAGGGTCAGGTTTAGGGTAAACACAGCAGCTATAGACATAAATGTTTCTTTTACCTCTGAGAATATAAAAAAAAACAACACTATTTGTTTATGCAAGTCCACATAATCACAGCTAATGCACAAGCAGAGGTATGACCAGCTTTAAGACTGGACAGACACTAATTATCACTTAAAAATCAACACTTAGGTCACTAACAATGAGGAATTGCCAATATTCCGTGTAGCTGTGGAAAGAGTTAATTACCTTAATGCTGATTTTTATGTGCACGCAAATGGGGAAAGAAATGAAAATCAATCAGAGCATATACGAGTCTTTGCCTCTTACCTGAGTGAAAGGTACTGCAGTGCATGTCTGTTTCATGTCCTTCAGGTTCACTGGCAAAGACATCTTGCCTCCTTTTCCTATGACGTTCTGCCACATTTGCAGGCCCTGCTTCTTCTTTAGCTCCATCTCAGTGGGGTTTTTAGGGCTCAGGTTGTGTAGTGGATTTATAGGGGCCTTGTGGGCCCCAGTCTGACCTAGACGGCCGCGAGACAGGAAAGCAGGGAAGGGCAGTCTGGTACTGTGGGAAGGGGCTCTTCTGGGACTCAGTCCTCTTCTGAAGAGTCCTGACTGGGTCAAGGTACGAGGGTCCAGCTGCACAACCTTGACTATCCCCTGGACAGGTTCCTCTGGACCGCTGCCAGATGACTCAAAATCCATCTTGGATCCTTTCACATAGGTGTTGTAAGGAAGCGTAAGAGCCACAGCTGTCCAGCTTGACAAAAAGAAGAAGCTGATGAGGAGAGCCATATTGCGAGGAAAAGTTGGATTATTGGTGGAAATGACACCGAAATTATTGAATTATTTTCCACAACTGACTTTTAAAAAAATCTTCGTCGGGTAGTTTGTGGTCCAAGGTTCCAAATGGCAACCTTGCTGTCAGTGCTTTGCCAGTATAGCAGAGGGAGCCTTTTTATGTAGGTAGCTGCCAATTCTCACCTGCGTTTAATGCAAAGAAGGTGTCACAATTCCCACACCAGACCAGACATCACACCCAGCTTAAAAGTCCAGGTCGTGGATGGTTGCCAGACAGAGAGGATTTTAGTTTCAAAGTAAGTGTGGAAAAGACGGTCATAAAAACACAACATCTGAAAAATGAGCTTGATCTTGGAGTTCAAACTAATCCGATCTGGGTTGGTTCCATAGGTGCTAATTATGTTGTAGCTTTGAGTTTATGTTATTTAGAATGCTTTTAATTTTAAAAAAAATCAATAGATAAAGAAGTTTAATCAACAGTTGGATGAAAAAAGAGATAAAGAGGAGATATGAATACCATTCTTGTAAAACATAGTCTAATATTTGGAATTTGCTGCCTATTAGCCCCAAATATCCCACAGATATTCATCTGGCAAAACCTAGAGGATATTAATAATATGTATCCAATCAAATATTAATTTTTATTATGTCTTGCAATGCAGATTAAAAAGAAATACAATGGTAAGAAAACATTCGCACTGGGAATTTATGAGAATGAATAACTAAATTGCAATTCTCATATACATATAATTTACCAATATTTAACCTTTAACTTGTGAAACATAGAGGCAGAAAAAAATACAAAACAAAAAAAACAGCAAATGAAAGAAAAAAAGTATGCCTGGAAATGCCTTGTGCCCTATCCCACAGTTTCAGGAAGACTTTGAAAACACTATCTCACTAACTGGGCTGGTCATTCGACAGGTGTTCCTGTTACCTTTGACTGTAAAGCAATAATGAGTTTATGTTCCCCGTGTAAACAGGCAGTGTCTTTCCCATTTATTCCCACAAGCAGCTTCCTAGCCTCTCCCTCGGCGTCCCATCATTGCACCATTAGACTTGATTGCGCTCTGTCACCCGTGACATGATCACACGCTGGCTGTTGAAGGCAGACTAGCTGACAGTGTTATCACAGAACGAGTGTTTAACTTTCTCATACACACACCTGAGCATTAAAAGTCACTTTCCCCTCTTTTCATCTCAAGGTCTCTTTCCCAGAACCACCACCCAACTATGGGATGCATTGGTAAAAGAATAGGAAAGATAAAAGAATCAGGCTGTTTGATTTGAAGGGGTTTTCTTTTCACTTACACTGACACTGGGTCAGGTCTATAGTATCAACTTGCCAGCAAGATAAGTAGTACTGCAGGATTATGTGGCTGTGTTTTAAAGAGCGCAAGATTTCTTCCTCTAGCTGCAGAATTAGTATTCTCCACAAGAGGGCACAGTTTACAAACTATTGCCTCCTATTCCCATCCAACTCCCCCCTTACCTGCACTGTGGACTGTGGATGACATTTCACTCACACAATTAAAGGATAAGTTTCCCGCTTTTTCAACAAAAGGCTGTACTAAAAGGTTAGCGCTACTTTCGGCTGCTCCCTTTTCACAAAGGGGTCGCCACAGCGGTTTGATTTAGGAGATATTTACACCTTTCCTCATGCAGCCCCTTGTTTCTGGTGATGGGAATAACAATAATTAAACCATATTAAAGGAAACACGACATAAACTGTGACAGCAAAGATACCCAGGGAAGTACTGCATTAGGATGATTCACATATACTGGAAGGAAATGATCTATCAATGTGTAACTTTGTGACAGACATAGAGGCCAGGCTGACAACTTCCTCAAACATCCCAGATTTTGTTGAATCTATGTTGGTCTTTCAATTATACAGTTTGGTCCATAACTTTTTTGACAGCCTTTTTTCTAATTTTCCCTCTGTACACCATCAAAATGTATTTTAAATGAAGCAATGAAGATGTGACTGAAGTGCTGACTTTCAGCTTTAATTCAAAGGGCTCAACAAAAGTATTGCGTTATCTGTTTAGGGATTGCAGTCATTCTTCTACACAGTCCCCCCATTTTCAGAAGCTTAAAATAAGTTGGGCAAACTAAGATAATTTTAAAAACAAGGATTTTTTTTTCAATACTTGGATGAAAATCCTGAAGTCTAAAACCCGTGGATATCACCAAATGATGTGTTTCATTTCTTGAAATGCTCTGTAAGGCCTTAACTGCAGTCGCCTTCAGCCGCTGCTTGTTTGTGGGTCTCTTTGCATTCAGTTTTGTCTTCAGTAACTCAAAAGCTGCTCCGCTGGGCTGAGATCAGGTGACTGACTTGGCCATCGAAGAATATCCCATTTCTTTGGCTTGAGAAGCTCTTGGCTTGCTTTGGGTTATTATCCATTTGCACTTCGAAGCAAAGTCCGATCAGTTTCGCAACCTTTGGCCGAATCTGAGTGGATGTGTCACGCATTAGATCATCAGAGAACTCCAATGACCTGGTTCCACTGGCGGCATACATGTCCATGCTATAACATTGCCTCCACGGGCTCTTTTAGATGTTTTTTTTTTAAAAGTCTAATCTGATCTTCTTGTTCCTCCAGAAGCCCGAGACAGATGGAGAAGAACCCAGAAGATCGAGGCCACCTGCAGCACTCCAGGATCACTGACGAACCGAGGCCACGCATCCCGATGAAGTTGAAAACATAATTTACTGTACTGTACTCCATGGTGTAGTGGTTAACACATTTACCTTACACGTGAAATATCCCCAGTTTGAGACTGGGTGGAGACACACTAGACTGGTAGTCCTGGTGCCGGTCTCAGTCGTGGATAAATGAGAGGGTATCCTGTGTAAAAATCTGTGCTGAATCAAATATGTGGAACCATCCGCTGTGGTGACCCCTTGGGAAATAAGGGAGTAGCTGAAAGTACCTCAGATAAAGGAGCGATTCATCACACCAAGCCACAAAGTCATTATCGCCGCTTTGCTTTCTCACCGCTAAGAAGACAATAACAGAATCATCAGCAAACCTGGAGCTGTGCCACTTCTTGTAATTGCTGTTGCACTCATTAGTGTATATTATATAAAAAGCACTTAAAAAACATATGTGTTATAAATCTTTACTGGGGCAAGTGTAAGCAACAAGTGATGGAGACTCTTACTTCATGTTTTAAGTTCACAAAAATGTCGAGCTCAAACAGAAACGGATAATTAACCTGTAAAAAAACACTGTGACACATAATCACAGGCTGCATTTACCTGCAGTTTAACTGTTTTATGATCTTTACGATGACTCTGGCATTATGGCGCAACATGTGACTGTAAAACCTGCTGCTTCAGCAGCCAGCGCACCTTAAAATGGAGACCTCAAAGAAGGCACAGGCACAAACACACACACGCAAACACACAATACAGCATAATCAATCCTGCTTAACATAAATTGAAATGTATCAAATGAAATTAACCTGTGGAAATATAATTTACTCACACTGCCTATAATTAAAGTGTTTCTAACCGTACGGCCTCACCATACTGATCAAGTATACCTTTTCATCCCCCACGCAATTAATCAGCTGTTTGCTAATATTATTAATTATTAACTCATAAACTTTGTTAACTGTACTTATCACCTGCCATTATCCTTGCAGATTTTTTTCGCAATGACCAAATGCTGGGCATTTTCCAAAGCATTCAGCAGATTATTGAAGCAGAAAAGAATTACTCAAAGGCTTAATATACTGTACAATATGATCTAATGCAACACTAACATGACTGCTGCTCAGGGTACTGCAAGTCTTGCTAGAACTGGGTTGGGCCTGCTTTTGCCTTCAGAACTGGCTTAATTCTTCATGCTACAGATTCAACAGCGTGCTGAAAACATTCCTCAGAGATTTTGGTCCACAGTGACACGATCACACAGCTGGTGGAGATTTGTCAGCTTCACATTTAGCAATGTGGAAATTAGGGCACGAGTCAAGTTTGTAATATTTATTGTTTTGACATGATCATACATACAAAAATAAATTCCTCACATTATTTTAGTTATTTTAGTGTTACATAAACATAAACCACTGACACAATGTAACCAGATTTCTCTGCACTGTGCATCATTTATCATCATGGGCTAAATGTATCAGCACATAAAGTGTCAGCAAAAGGCAACCTTCATACAAACATAAATAAATCACAGTATAAATGTGTACCGATACATCGTTTTAAAACTAAAACCACATCAGCTTCATTACCTTCTTCTCTATGTTTACATTAATGCTTTCTAAACGTTCGGCTGAAAATGTGTTTTGAATCAAGTAATAGAAAACTTTATTACAAAGTTATTATTTCCTTCCAAAGCTGAATCAGTTCTTTCCAACTCGACAGTAGAGAACCATTGAAACCACCATGGCAGCAATCTGCAAAGACAACAGTTAATCAACATGTGATCTAAAGACAGTGAATGGAGCTGAGATACAAGTTACCACGTGCGCAAGTTTAAAACTTCTGTTATTCTGTATGTAAGTGGTGATGATCATATTATACAAATGAGATAGCAACTGTGTGACATTTTACCTCAAGAGCAGCGATTCCCACCGCCACAGCTGCAATGACCAGAGCATTGTCCTCTATCAGCTGCAGCAGTTTGTCAAAGCAGCCGTCAATTTTCTGGAAGTAAAACAGAAAGTTTTAGCTGATCTGTCGCATTAATGGATCTGTTGCTAACGCGCATGAAGTTATGCCAGATGTAGGGCGGTCTCGTACCGAATTTTTTGCTTCACTTGTATTGCATACACTGATGGTTGAATTACAGCATGGGCTTGGATAGCCATTTTTGTCATGGAGATTGTAAAAAGGGGAGTCTTCAAAATCTGTGTAGTTCCTGTATCCACAGCATTTAAACTAGAAAGAAACCAAAAAGTGTTAATACCACAACTTTTTAATCACCACAAGAATAAAAAAAAAACATATCATATAACATTTATCAAAATTGCAGTTGCAAGTTTGATATATGTCTTAAAAGTATTAAATAAATAGATAGGATAGATACCTCCTCCATTGTTGCGTTCCAGAGAGAGGTCAGACTTTCATCTTCTCCATAGTTTTTTTCAAGGCTCTTTCTAACCTCATCTTCCAGTTCCTGAAGAAGCTCACCAGCCTGAGAAACGCAGACAGACAGTAGCTCATCATCATACTTCAGACGTTTTTAAAGAAAGTCAGTCACTTTTTTAAAGTTTCTAAATCTGACCGCTGGCAGCTGCTGCCGGGAAGATCCTGTTTTGTTTTTCAGAGCCAATTACTTACCAAACCCTGGAAGACAAATAGCACCACGCCTCCTGCAACCTCGATGAGGAAGATAATCAATACGATACTGAAGAACTAAAAGGGGGGAAAGGATAAAGCACACCGTAAAACATTTTTTAGCAGCATATTCATAAGTCATCAATAAAATCAAGCATCACATCCATATCAGGATCCGGTGATTAGGGAGTAACTGATTAAGTCATGGTACAGTACTGTCCATGATGACAGTAAAGTCAGTATACAGCAAATCTGCTATATTCAATTCTTTGCAAGCTGGTCATTTACTGTAGTGTATGCTGATATGTCTGTGTAACTGGAAAAGAAAACACAACCCCCAAAAAGGCAAAAGGCAGGATACATATATTTATAATCTGCCCTGTGGCGTTAGAGTCCATTTATTTGCACTATATTAATTGACTTTTCAAACTAACCACCATTTTCCCACTGGGAGTTTGGCCTGCTTACTTCTGTTGCCTTTAGCCTCATTCATTTAATAAGAACCAGCACCAGCAGTAATAAAGTGATCGATCTAGTAAGTCAGATTGTTGACAAATGTTTTGAAGCGCACCTGCATGTTTTAAAGTGTACAAATAACCATCACATGGGAAAGCAATGTGATATATTGATGCATCAATATTTGGTCCCACCACATGTGAGGGAACAACAAAAGCACTGCTAAATGTTTCAACAATTCACATTTTGTGGCCCAGCTGATTTAAATATGATTCCATCTTCTCCCCATATATTATAAATCGAAGTTGTAATCTCAAAGAAAGAATTTTGAAAGACCATTATTTAAAATGCTTCTTTTTCTTTCTTTCTTCTTCTTTTTTTTTTAATTTTAAATGTATCTTTTTAATTCTGACTCTGTCAAACATTGCTCACCGTCAGCAGCATGCACTTGCTCTCCCTGATGGCTCCACAGCAGCCCAGGAAGCCAATGACCAGAAGTACAGCGCCCACTGCGATGAGCAGGTAGCTGACGTTGACCAGTTGCGATAACGCAGAGTCACCTTCCACATGATCCAGTACACCCAGCAGCGAATTCCTGTCCACCTGCACCCACACTCCCACACCCAGAATGATTGCACCTGCTAACTGCAGGTTGTGTGATGAAAGAAAGGAAAGAAAGAAAAAAAAACTGTAAGAAGATTGTATTAAAACATGGAATAACAATGGGAAATTACTGAAAGTGCAAACACTGAAACGATTAATAAAATGAGTTGCACTTACTTTTTTTTTAACTAATCAATAACAGTAGCAACATAAATTGCAGTTTTTTTGTCAGCATGAAAATTTTTATAAATACGTTCACCTTTTCTATAAGTACAAGTTTATTGATACCACTCAAAATCCCAAGAATATAGACAAAAATAGAGAAAAAAATACTTTGGAAATGAGTGTAATTTTTAACAACATGGGTAAAATATGATGGAAGGAGTCCCACTGCTACAACAGAAACAATGGGAGCTGTAATTTTTCTCCATGCGCACAAAGTGCTCGTTTTTAAAGGTTTTAAGTTTTACAGAAACTGTCACAGCGATGAAACATTTACGAAACTGTTAAAGTGATAAAAAGCTGTTATAATGAAAATTTGTCTTAGAGCATGGAAGGTATTCACCAGGAACATGCTTTATTTTTTCAGGAAACCCAGTGCTCCTGTGAGTTAACGCACACTAGAAGGCCTAAATGTGGCGTCATAGTGTTGTCTCTCTGCATCCTGGATGAGCAGGAGCAGTTTACTGGTAATTGTATCACACTTCCTGGTGTTGTGTTGTTACCGTGAGTTGAACGAGTTTATTACTGCAGAGGTGCTGACAGGCTGATTTTCCAGGATATTTCCCTTGTTTTTCCAGACTACAGGTTAAGCTGACCATCTTTTCTCTTCGGCTTTGCATCATATTATCTCAAGCCCATCTCTGAATAGAGAAAGTGGGCCACACATGTGCGTCTTATTGGGACTGCCTATAAAGGAGAATCATTTATACAGCCAACTGAAATGTCTTGGCCTCTTTGATACGCTGCCCTCCGTAATGTCATCTTTATAATCTGTTGTGTAACATGAAACCAAGATGATGAGCTGAGCCAGAGAAGTTGCAGTTATTGTCCAACTTACAAAGATGCCGCCATTGAAGATAAACATCATAATTTTGAGTAAGCTGGAACAACACATCTTGGCAGATTTTTTTTTTCACACTGTTGAAGAAATGAGAACAAAAAAGTTTGTTAGTTCAGCTGAAAACTACTCATCTAGTGTAATTACACGTTCTTTTTCACCCTTCACGGTGGGCAACTTTTCATTTACTCCTCTAAAGAAAATCAGCGGAATGAGCAGGACAACACAAGCAGTGAGCAAAACGGGTCAGTCGGCATTTGCTTTGGTTACACATTAACCACAGTAGCTGGCAGAAAAACGGGAAGGGGTCGTAATCTTCTTTAAATATCCCAAGCTTTTCATGCTGACGTCATGCAAAGTTTCGGTTGAAGTATCGCCTAATTCCACGTGTTATTTTCAATTCATTTTCCTGCTGATTGAATGATCCTCTCCCGTGCATTTCAACTGTGTAACTTGTTTGGTTCTGTTCTCCTTGCAAGTCTCTATTTGGATCAGCTGGGAGGACAAAAAAAATCAACTTCCCCCAGCTTTGAACTCTTGCAGTCTGTTGGTAGTATTGACCATGCAGGACTGAATTTCCAAAGTGCTGAAAAACTGAAAGTGCCTTTAACGTGTTTAACTGATTTGTGCTCCAGTTACTCAAACGTCCTGTGACGGGTTTACGGTTATTATTAGAGCTGAGGTATCTTATCAACTTTCTGGTTTCACAGTTTAGGTTGAACAGAAGTATCATAAAACAGCCACACACTCACCCTTGTCCCCCAGTTTACACAACTTTGTATCTGCCTGTTCCCGGTATCAGAGGAATGAGCTCAGTTTTATAGGTACTGTCATGTTTTTTTTTTCCTTATTGCAGCTTTGACTGCAGCAATCAATGGCTACACTATTTGGCAGCTGTTACCTTGTTTCCATAAAGCAATAAAATTCTCCGGTAACACCACCATGTTATTTGTCTGAGTATATATATTCTCCAGAAGCCATAGAAGAGTCAAATAAATTACTTAATTTGTGAGAAGAAAATTGCTTCTACATCAGCTCTTTTAATGAAAATGTATCAGCTAAAGTACTCAGTTTTTGTTGTTGTAGTTTTTTTTTTCTTTTTTCCTCAAATATACAAAATAATAATGCTCAGGTACTGCTGAGGAATAGTAATCATGTCACTGTAACTTGCTTAATGTTGAAAAAACTCTTTGATTACAGGATAAACCATCCATCATCCTTCTACTCTGGACTTTGCACAGTAATTCAGTTAAGAATTCATAATAGATTAAAGTGTTTGTTTTTGGGTGAGTTTAGATTAAGGAAAACTAACAGATGTTTAGTCGAGTGTGGAGATTTGGATTAAAAGGTGAAAAAAAGCATGAAACCCATACCTGTGTCGTACTGGCGTGTGCGTGTCCGCTGAGGTCTGATCAATGAGGAGTGCCTGTGCGACGAGGATTTCGACTGCCCATTTATCTTCTCACAGGTCGTACGCACTGATACATGTACACACCCAAAGACCCACACACACACACACACACACACACACACACACACCCACACGGTTCATAAACATTTACATCAATAAAATTTTACAATTTTTCCATGACACTAAAACAAGTTTATGACCAAATGTCTTTAGAACAACATAATATGAAGTAACTTAATCTGCCTGAATATTAAAGAGACATTTTCTCAGTTGACTTAACTCAATCAAGAATTCTCGTATACATTATTCATTATTTTCCTAAAACTCTTAAACAGCTGGAAGATACAAGAATTCAAATACTATTAATTTTCCAGTTTTTTGACAAGTGTACAAACATTACAAACAGAAAATCTAAATTCATGCCATACGCAATCAAATAAGAAGTCTTTCCTCATGATCAGAGTCTGGTCAGTAATGAAAACTTTATCGGTTAAATTACAGTTACATGGTCATATCAAAAGATGAGCTCATCCAGTGTGTTGGGTATAATTTAACACGGAACATAAAAGATGTTCCGGATAAATGAATTGTTTTTGGAACACTTTGCTGATAATGTTTATGACTTTATTGACTCGTTGTGTTATTGAGTAATGACACTGAATTCAACACTGCATGCAAACTTTTGGAGATGTTCTACTATCAACTTTGGCTGCCAGTAAGGAGTATTTCATCCGGGTCATTCCTACCAGACTCCTTCCGAAGAAGCTGATTTATTGTACAAAATTTTTTACCTTCATTCTATAAAAACTGTCTTTGAAGTACACAGGTGTGGGCTGAACTTTGCCACTTTTTAAGCAGACTTATTTTTTCTAGCTTTTTCATCACTCATAGCTTCTTTAAGTACAGGAGACAGCCACAGGAAATGTTCACGGCTGACACACACATTGCAGCGCTGTTAAAATTTTAGCCAAATTGACTTTACACCAACTCCAGGTGTTACAAACTAAAGCATTTTTCTGATCAAGTTTAGGCATCAACATCAGATTATAGTCATTATAGTTTGAAAAGTAAACCTGCACCAATGTCTTTGACACGAAGTAACAGAAGAGAGCATCGACACTCAGTACTTTATCTGATTTCTGCTAATTCAGACACACACACACACACACACACTAAATTTCTTCATACAAATGAGACCAACAGACATAAAGATTCCAATATTTTAATTTCAACTTTAGGAGTGACAGCATGAACATGTAATTTGAACTCGGGAATAACATTAACAATTAAATGTACAAAAAGAAAAAAAATAATAAAACACAGACAAGAACATCCCTCCAGAATGCCACGAAAAGTGTGGATTATATACGTGGAATGACACAGAACTATCAGGTATGTGTGATCTCAACTTTCAAATGTGTTAGACTTTGTACTGACCAGGTCCATTTTCTCATTGGGTTCACGAATGGGCAAATCCAATGAAAGTCACAGTGATGCAGTTTTGTGCAACACCCACAAGGGGGTAGCATGACACAAGCAAATTGGAGAGAATCCCCATGCCATTCCAGTCAGGCACATGGCTTTCTTTCACATCCTCACCTGCAACAGGTGCTGTTCACTACACTCTGAACAGGAAATGATGACGCAAAAGGCACGGCTGCTCAGTGGAGCTCTTTGGCATCTTAGTGTAAACGTTACGTTAGAATTACAAAGAAGATTCTCGAAACGCCGCCAGGAAACCGAGAAGAGACTGAAATTAGAAAAAGAAACAGAAAGCCAGGCGTCCACGATTGCGTTACAGAAACATTTGCTGAAGTACATTCACAATGAGAGATTTTTGGCAATTCAGGTCATCCGTGTTTAACTATTAAACGTTTTATCAGTTTCTGCAATCAGCCATCAGCATGCACAGCCACCCTGACTGGGGCTGGGTGTGTCCTCCAGGCTATCTCCCTTGTGACTGGCTGCCTGACTGACATCACCGTTGACGCTCTCGTTCATCCTCTCGCAGATGACGTCCACCAGCCTGTCAAAGACCTGCTTCACATTGATGTTATCTTTGGCGCTGGCCTCGAAGAACTGGAAACCTGGCAAGAGAGCAGAGGGAGATAAAGAGCTTATGAGTAATTATTAAATACTGTTGTGTTCCTGTGTTTGCATGCTGAACATCACCATCACATACGCCATCCTGTACTGACCGAGCTCTTTGGCCAGTCTTTGTCCATTCTCAGTTGGTACCTGCCTGTCCTCTTCCAAATCCAGCTTGTTGCCTATCAGCACCACCTGAGCATTGTCCCATGAGTAAGTCTTGATTTGTGTTCCCCTGAGGAGAAAAAAAAAATGTTCACAATTGCTTTACTGCACGACCTTCAGAGCTTCTCGGTTCCTCACAACACTGAAGCAAAGATAATTCAGATTTCTGACATTCAAAGGGCGCGTTAACAACAAGGTGGCATTGAAAATAATTAAGTATTGCTAACTAAACATTTACAACTCTTGAAGGCAAAAGCCTTTAAGTCCCTCTGACATGTTGTTTCAAATAAGCTTTTTAAAAAAAAAAAAAAAAAAAGTTCAGATTCAGTAATTTCACTTTAATTGCAATGAAATAAATGTCTTATTTTCAAAAATGCTGCAAAATCCCAACAGATGCAACTGGCAACGTTACAAATAATGATATAAAATCAAACTGATGAGCAGTAACCACACAGCACAACCACATACAATGAATGACACAAAATGACTGCACACTAAACAAATAAATAAGCGAAGGTAAACACCTACTACAAAGAGTGTACTGCTGTCATGTCAAGTAAGTTAAGATGCCAAGTAGTGCATGACGCTGGCACACGGGATTAATCTGAACACACTGATAAATGAGACCTCTTTAAATGTCACATGATCTGGTCTTTTGATTGGCGGTGCTGTGAACATAATTGGCTTTGCTGACAAAGGGAAGCGGCATTTGCAGAGATTTTTTGCTAAAGAATGATGTTTTGGAAGAAATTCAGTGTGGGATTTAGAGAGATTTGAAGCAAAAGCGTTTGATTATGGAATACACACAGAGAGCTTTCACTTGATATCATTTTCTCATTTTTGATGGAGGTGGCGCTCAGACACTTTTGCATCTGAACTCTTCAACTGGAGCACTGATAACGATAACATAAAATAACACTAGCTACAATATATAGATTATACTTCAATTACCCCAAATTTCTAGAGGCAAATGTTGACTTTTCCTTCCACCATATTTATTTGACAGAAAAAGATACTAGTTGCTTTTCTGAATGTAATTTTATAAAACATACACCGATTAATGAATATTCTAACATTTTCAGATGTGTGCCTCATTAGGAGCACTGCTGCTTGTGTCTATTGTTATATTTCCTTTTTATTTTCTATATGCAATGCCATGGAACATTATGTGCATTTCTGTATTTTTTTTTTATTAAAACACATCAAAACTGTACTGTTCCTGCACCCATTTTTGCAAACAAGAGCGTTGCATATTTTGCGTTTTTAATTGTCTCCAAGTCAAAGAAGAAAAAAACCAAAAAGTATTTTAGAGGAAAACCATAAGATGAATGCATCCATGGTGACGTCGCCTATTGTTTTGCAAACTTCCCTTTCTGAAGCCTCAGACTGGATGTTTTCACCGTCACAGCTTTTTTTTTTTTTTTTTTTTAAACTAGACATCGTGATCAAAGAGCAGATTTAACTGCAAAGCCTATGTACACTCCCACACACACATACATAGTGGATACCCTAAAGCATATCCTGCTTTCTTGCCCTTCTGGACCTGAGCCATCATTAATATACATAATGAAATTCACAGAATTCACAAGGACTTGAAACGAGCGACTGAGACAATGAACTCCTGAGGAAAGAGGTTACCGAGGTCACAGAGCAAGGGAACCACGGGCAGTTTTCCCATAGACTCCAATTGAGGTTTCTCACATGATGTCATGCGCACATTGTTCAAGAGTTCTCTGCAACCACCAGTTGCTAGGGAACAATGCGTATTCCTTGATTGGTTGGCAGGGTTTGCTGGCTCTCACTGGATGAAATCAGTTGCAAAGAAGGTGCTACACCAAAAATCTCCAAGTGATTGCTTTGGTTGCTTGCAAATTGTCACAGTTGCCTTTAGTTTTTCACATATTTGTCTGCAAATACTCACCAACTTAAAAAAAAAAAAAAATAAATAAATCTGGTGCTATGCAAAGCCTTCAAAGTAAAAGTTGTGCCCCATCTCTTCAGCCAACAAATATGCACAACTTTTACTTGACTTCGGGTTCCTGTTGCTCCTTCCATTAAAACTAAGACCACAGCAATATAAGAAGTTTTTAGCAGACAGTTGGGGAATACACATTTCTCCCTAGCAACAGCTGCTTGCCAGGGGATTACTGACCAATCTGTAGGGCTGCTTGAGTGAGACTTTATCAATCATTTCCCCTGTGACTGCCACCAACCTCCAGCAACCACTCACAAACAATCGGAGAACACTAATTTTTCCCTCTGGTAGTTGCCAGATGGTTGCAGACTGTCTCTAGGCTTGACTATGGCAGTGACCGCTAACCACGTCACATGGTTAGTGGTCACGCGTCTGCAAAACCTCAACACAAGTCTTTTTGCAAAGAAAGGAGTCACCCCCTGCTGGCCAGTAGAAAGAATGCAAGTTTAAAGCACTTCTGCATAAGCATTACTTCTCAGACCAGCAACCTTCTATGAAGTCTAAGAGGTAAACCCGTAGCTTAGCAAATGCTTCCAGCTACTAGAACACACACGTGCTATGATATCTTTCATCTACCTACCAGTCCTGAACAGCGAAGAACGAATCCTGGCTTGTGATATCATACATGAGCAGGAATCCCATGGCCCCTCTATAGTACGCTGTGGTGATGGTGCGGTAGCGCTCCTGCCCAGCTGTGTCCTGTAAACACACATCGAACAGAATCTTACAGAAATGAAGAAAAAGACATTTGATTCCAGCACATGACGCATTTCTCAAAAGTAACATTAACCCCTTCGGTGGTGATACGGGAATTTTGGAGGAGAAAAATGATCCTTTTATGTAGGAGATATGAATGAATATTACAGTCCAATATGCAACTGTAGAAAGTGCACAACTGTGCACGCGGTGATCGAAGGGGTTCAAGCCAAACACTTAAAAAAAAAAAACACTTCAGTTGGTTGGAAAATAAACACATCAGAGGAGGACGTAAACAAATGGTTAACTTGGAAGAAAAGCAAAAAGGTGAATAATTCACTTTCTTGGAACAAAAGAATCCCTCCCCTTCAAATGTTGATGCTGCCACACCCTGTAAGCACACCAGGACACACTCTCTGCTCTTGCCTCATACCTCAGGGAACAAAAAAAAAAAAAAAAAGATCTCCAGATGGTATTTTTCTTCTTTATGCCGCCTTGGGAAAAACATTAAAGCAACAAATGGGAACACTGTGGATACATTAAAACTGCAGTAAGAAAAAAAAAAAAAAGACTTTGAGACTTAACTAGTTTAAACTTTCTCCCCAGTAATGTAATGCCAGCAGCTGCTATGGACCTTATGAACATCACTAACTCTAAATGTGTACATTTTAGGCTCGTCAGTAACTTACAACTTATGTCACAGGTAGTTGAGCTTATTTTAATGGTCCTAAGAAATCCCATTAAGCTCCTCAGCAGCCAATAACCCAGATTCTAAAGCGAAGAGTTGGTAACAAAAAGATTTTCACAACCAATATACTGCGCGTCTTTGCTGGATATAAAACTCAAAGTCAACCAGCTGGGACACTAAAAATCTGCTTACTTGTTAATGCATCTGTAATAAAATTTTACTGTTATTTATCTGAATTTTAATACCGTTATCCTTTATACTACAGGTTCATCATTTTACTTGGCGCCTTCCTTGCGTGAAAGCGCGCAGCTGCATGACTGTAAAGCGGGGCAGAGGAGGCATGCCCCGCTGAATACATTAACTTCAAAAAAGATGCATTACTTTCATCTAACAGGAGTACTGTGGGTGAGTCCTCGCCTTCCACTAACATTCAGTAATAGATCTGTCCTGGGTGTCAGTCTGCGCAGTAAGCACATTCAGCTCCTGCAGCTCAAAGCCATGCATCTTTCATGAACCCCGCCGTCTGGGGACAATGTTAAACATCAACTGTTATTAACTCCAGAGAGTGAGAAATTAGTTCACATCCATGACAGGCTGCAGCATGTAAGAGGGGGAAAAAATAATAAAAATCAGGGAATGGGAAGAGGATAAACACTCGATGTTGTGTAACAAGGCTTTGAAAAGCTCTATTCATTCAGCTCCTCCTCTGGTTGAAGATGTATTTTACAACTTCTTTGCCACAGGTAACGACCCCACATAAATTACAGCTCTGACTTTAAAGAACCTGCAGCATTTTATAGTCAATTTTGTTGATATATTGCGTGTCAAACCTGTTCATTCTGTACAGTAGATTTTTACTCTGGCGCGGGGAATAGAGTAAAAATCTTCCTAAGCATTCAACCTGAAATTATTAGGAACTTTTAAGGTGTCAGAGATGTTCAGATGGCGCTACCTCTGCATTAAGTGCCTCTAGGAGCATCTCGTATATTTATTACAGTCAGCGTGGTTAAAAAAAAAAAAAAAAACAAATCAAAGAAAACCCGACCGATAATAAGTTTTGCGAGGCAGCTCGATTAAGATTACATTTGGTCAAACTGCAACACTACAAGCTAGCTTTTAGTTCTTGGCTGCTGCAATGAACAAACATTTTTCAATGAGACGACAAACATTGTTCCTAACCCTTATCATCATAACTAACCGTGTGCCTGGTGACAAACAGTTTGAAGTCTTTTTTCTTTTGTTAAATGAAAAAGAAGTAAAATGAGCGTCTAATATTCCACGTTTCCTGATTCCAGAAATCTTAGTAAGGCAGTAAAAAAATCACAAACTGAGGACTGAAGACAGAATTATGCTCCTAAAGGCCTAAAACACCTCTCCTCTTGCCTTGTTAATAGAGGTCAAACAGCAGGTAAAGAGGTAGAAAAGAAAGAACAAAGCAAATGTGAAAGAAAATTATTATTTTTTTAAGTTTAGAGGGTTTTCTATCCTAAGGACTTCTTTTCTTTGAAAGAACTGTTATATTTCTTGCCAGTGCAGAAGCTCTACCTAATGCTCAATTATCAACATAAATAACAGACTAATCACAGGCATATGAAGTTCCTGCTAACCCTTCTGTATGTGTGTACAAGTCTTCTCTTTGTTTTCAGATGAATCAGCGGGTTTTTTGTTTTGTTTTGTTTGAATAATCAATGTTTCAGCGCATCTTCCCATCTCACCCAGATCTGTAGCTTGACCCGCTTGTTCTTCCTGTAGATGGTCTTGACTTTGAAGTCGATGCCCACCGTGCTGACAAACGCCGAAGTGAATGAGTCATCTGCATATCGGAACAGGAATGAGGTCTTTCCCACGCTGCTGTTGCCGATAATCAGCAGCTTGAACATGTAGTCAAAGTTTTGGTCGGCAGGATCTCTCTGTTCCCGGGCCACTCCCGGATCTCTGGCTAAAGCCATCTGTCAAATGAAGCAGGACAAAAAGGAGAGGCAAACGTGTGAGCACAGTGATGGGTCTATAAAGCATAAATTTTCCTTTTTTTTTTGTTGTTCAGAATTTTTTTTTTTTTTTTTTATTCTACTTGTGTCAAAGATTGTTTGCAGTGGTTTCTAGTGTAGTGGTTTGTTTGTCTACATTTGTGTTTTTTAGTGTCTGTGCTTGTATGCTTTTCCCTGTTCCGCCACAACCTGAAGGTGCTCTCTTGGATTGAGATCTGGTGACTGTGGGGGGCCATTTGAGAACAGTGACCTCACTGTCATGTTCAAGAAGCCAGTTTGAGATTATTTGGCATTGTGCGTTATCCTGCCGGAAGCAGGCATCAGAAGATGGTCATAAAGGGATGGACATGGTCAGCAATATTACTCAGGTAAGCTGTGGTGTTTTAATAATGCTCAGTTTCAACTAAGGGGCCCAAAGTGTGCCAAGAAAATATCCTCCACACCAGTGCACCACCACTAAATTGTTTTATATTATAAATAACATAAAATAAGCATCTGTCAAACTTGAAACTCATTCATAGAAAGGCAGCCGCAATAGGTATGAAATGTTCAGACAAACCTAAAATGATCATTTATTTATTAAAAAAACATTCCTGCTTCTCTAGTGAATTTCTGCTTCATGTTGTCGACTGTAAACTAATCTCTTTTAGTTTTGAACAGTTTATCAGGCAGAACCAAACAATTAAAGATGGTAAATGTCTTTTCAGTGCCTTTGCTCGCTTTAGATTGCGCATTTCATCATTTAAATAGCAAAGTAATCAACATGTCAAGTGATCAGAGGAACAGCTGTTAGCTGCATCTTTTCATAGAACAGATCAAAACAACGCAAGTACAAGATTTCCTAATGAGAACAGTGCAACATTGGTGTGGTTGTGCAGCAGGTAAAGGAAAATTCCAAACACAAAATTGCCAGAAGTATTCACTCACTCACTCAACTCAGGTGTTCCAATCCACTTCCACAGCCACAAGTGCATAAAACCAAGCACCTAGGCATGCAGCCTGCTTCTGCAAACATTTGTGAAAGAATTGGTTTCCATGGCTGAGCAGCTGCATCCGAGCCTTACATCACCAAGCGCAATGCAAAGCGTCAGATGCAGTGTGTAAAGCACAGCGCCACAGGAATCTAGAGCAGTGGAGACCTGTTCTCTGCAGAGACAAATCACGCTTCTCCATCTGCCAATCTGGTCATAGGAGAACGGACCTTTTCTGACTGCATTGTGGCAAGTGTTAATTTTGGTGATGGTGGGGGGGATTATGTATTGTTTTTCAGGAGTTGGGCTCAGCCCCCTAGTTGCAGTGAAAGAAACTCTTAATGATTCAGCATACAAAGACATTTTGGACAATTTCATGCTCCCAATTTTGTAGGAACAGTTTGGGGACGGCCCCTTCCTGTTCCCACATGACTGTGTAACAGTGCACAAAGCAAGGACCATGAAGACATGGATGAATGAATTTGGAATGGAAGAACTTGACTGGGTCCTGACCTCAACCCGATAGAACACCTTTGGGATGAATTAGAGCGGAGACTGCGAGCCAGGCCTTCTCGTCCAACATCAGTGTGACCTCACAAATGTGCTTCTGGAAGAATGGACAACAATTCCCATACCCACACTCCTAAACCTTGTGGAAAGCCTTCTCAGAAGAGTTAAAGCTGTTATGGATCCAGATGGTGGGCCAACATCATATTAAAACCTATGGATTAAGAATGGGATGTCACTCAGGTTCATCTGTGTGTGAAGGCAGATGTGTGAATACTCATGGCACTATAGTGTGCAGGGTCAGTGTGCTGCACTGGTCAACCACTAGCAAATGCATGCACATGTAAGGAGAAACATTATTGTAGCTACTAGTTCCTGTTTTTTATCAATCACATAACTGCTTAGCCATAATGCATATAAAGCATCCAACAAAGCATTAAAGAGCCTGCCTTGCCAGTGATGAGATTATACTGTGTAATGATGTCTTATAGAAAAGAGATGGTGGGGAATGCTGATGCAGAAGTCAGGCACATTATCTGCACAATCGAATGACCATTTGCAATAAATTTTAAATAAAAGAAAATCTAGAGAAAGTCAATGCAGACACAGTCCCGTTTACTAAAAGTGAAAATAATTAAACACAATGAAGTTTACCTGAAAATAATTCTGGGAAATCCTATCTGTGTCAGCCAATTAGCAAGTTTATTCATGTCATGTTCTTTTAAATATTAATGTTATGTTTAGATTGCATAACATAATAAAATAAAAATAAAATAAATAAATGAATAAAAAAAAAACTGTGGTTGGGAACTGAAGTTAAGAAAAGTACCAGCTCTTGCAAAATCCAGGATTACCAGTATATCAGCTACGGTGTCAGAGTGATGAATACCAGCTATTTGAGAATTCAGGTTAACACTCACATGTCTGAAATCCATCCACACTAATAGCTGAGCAGATGTTGATGTTGATAAGTGAAAGTGTTATTTTAAAAATGGTCTGTCTTCCTCCCTCATCTCTCTTAGCGCTTATCACTGCGCTATGAATCACAGCCAGGGCGTGCTCCTTCCTCTTTTTCTTCCTGGACCGGTCACCTACTGCTCTCTCCATCCATTTGTCACAAGAACACATGTTAAAAACTTATAGGCTCGGTAGAGACTGAGCGGTGGGATGCGGGCAATAGATCCTCCTCCCCTCCCTGTGTATTTTATCCATCACCCATCTGGTCATTCATTCACCCACTGACACTACTCCTTAAACGCACACACAAACACACTCCTACTCTCATTTATCTTCCTTTTCCCTCACATATTCATCCATCTATGCATCCCTCCTGTCATCATCCGGCCAGCCAGCATCCCTCCCACTCTTCACTCGCTCCTTCCTCAATCACTCGGCATCCATCCATCTCCATTCATCTAACCCCCCCTCCTCCCCTCCTCTCTCGGGGCCTGAGTCCTTCTCCTCCCTTGCTGCTGAGAAGTCTCTGGAAACCAGCTCAGCATTACCGCTTCCAAGATCATAAAAGAAGGGGCTGAGCGGCATGCTGTTGGACACACTCAGCAGAACATCAATATCCGCGCATGCGCCTACATAAGCGTGAAAGTACCTGGCGTACACTAACTTGTGTGTGTAGGTTTGTGTATTTACTTTAGCTTAGAAAAACATTGCCAGCTCTCATTAATACACATTCAATATTTGACATCAGAGCATCTGACACCTGGCTTGAAACAGCTTTAGTTAGTTATGCAATGCACACGAAACAGCTGTTTCACGGGACACTTCATTACTCCACCTGTTGACACCGAATCCAAATATCTGTACACAAACTAGCCCGATTAACCACAAACATAAAGTTAATTTTCTGAAGCCACCGGTGACACTGTAGCCTACAACTAACAGTCTACACCGCCCTACCATACGGCAGATCAGCTACAACCTGATGACATTTAACAGCCCCCGACTGCCCCTACATAAAACTGTGAGTGAATGCAAATTACCTCGGATGTTGTTGGTGAGTCTGACTCCTCTGTCACTCCCGCGGTCTTCCAAGTCTACCTGAAAGTCGATGGGTGTGTGCTGGCTGCAGCTACTGCTGCTGTCTGCAGGGCGCTCCTGTTCAGGTGCTCCTCTCCCGGATCTCTGTGCATGTGCTCATCTATCACTGGGACGTCCAAAGCGCAACCTGTCAAGTCAAGCCCACTATAAATTAAGCACCTCCGGTATGAACTTTCAAAATAAACCTTAATTGAAAGATGGCTTTTTAAGATGACATCTATTGGATGTATTTTTTTCCTGGCAACTTTCAGACAAAGTTGGTGTCACTGCTTAAACCGTGGCCATGTGGTTCATCCTCTTCATTCCTCTGCATATTAATAAAGGCAAACAAATTATTCATTCAAAGGTTGTATGCAGTAAGCGATCTGGACTGACTGATGGTAACTGAAGAAAGCTAATAAAGTAGTTGAGGAAGAGCGGCAACAAGCCATGCTGCTTGATCTGATAGAATACTTTTATCTGATTACTTTGCCATCTTAGAGGTGCTGAATACTTTCTTGGTTTAAATAATAGTTTCAAATCCAAGAAGTACAATTTAAACTGACGCAATATAGGGTAAAAAAAAAAAAGCAGTTATATGTTTGAACTATTACAAGTTTGGCAGCTTTGTCTGATACGACTAATCATCAATGGCCTCAAATCAATGTTTGTAGATTTTATTTTGAAGGTTATTACCAAATTTCCGGTATTTTGTTGCCTCACCTGCTGTTCTCTGCACTTTTAATAGTAAACCTCCCGAGGGGAAAAAACAAACAAGAAGTACAAAAACTACTAAACTAAATAAATAAACTTCTTCCGGTCTGTAATGTGTTGATTTGCGCAAATCTCATGATGTCTCAACTAAATTGGAGACCGACACCGTGGGCAAAACTGCCTGATTCTGCGGAGCTACCCGGTGTGGCGACCCCCCGTGTGAATCAGGAACTAGCCATTTACTATGCTGCACCTTCTAAAGCATTTCAAGTCTTAGGTCACACAAACCAGCTGTGACCTTCATTTACATGCATCAGCCTGACTATGAGCAAGGAGTCATGCACACAGGGGCGCAAGCATGCCCCGACCCGATCAGCTTTACCTCTTGGGAAATCTCAAGTGATGTTAGTGCTAAAGAGAAAGCTACACCTGCAGGAAAGATTTACAACAAACCTGCTAAAACAGCAGGGTGAAAGATTTATTAAAGTTTGTATTGTGCTCGCCTGCAGTAACAAATTATAACAAACTCTGATTTACATTATACACAAAGTGAACTGTATACGGATTTCACAAAGGACATTAAACGCAATCTGTAAGTATATATTATATACATTCTCCTTAGTTCAGAGAAAGGAAACATCACCTACTATTGTTTAAGCAAGTAACAACCTCAGCTTGATAATATAACATGACAAAACATAAAAAACACAACACTGAATGTATAAACAAACTAAAATAACAACAAAAAAAAAGTATTCACATGCTGAAACAGAGGAATACACTTTACAAAATGAATGAAATCTATACTGTAGCACTTAAATGCCAAGTGAATGTTATAGGGCTGTGAAAAGCAGTGGGGTAACAGCAGGCCGGTCTAACAGTTAGCGCCTCAAAGGCTCTATTTTCATCTAAAAACCAAAAATCCTTCAACTGCACAATTAGCCTGCTAAATCACATAACAGTGTTATGAAGTCATAAACATAAAATACTAATACTGTTATCTACCTACAGTAATGCTGTTACGTAAACATGAATGAAGGCTCTCAAAACTTAAAGTAACAGCCTCTGGAGAACAAGAACAGCCTGCTCCTACTAACTTCAATGCTTTATGAATCCTAACTCAGTATTCGTCATAGCTAATCAGCAGCTGGTTGCAGTGTTGGCGTCACTTGAGTGGAGGTATCGGGCTGGGTCATTGTGCACCCACAGCCTGTGGAACTCCTTGAGGAAAGGTTGCACCAGGTCGGGCTCCTCAGTGATAATGACGTTCTCCATGTTGCTCTGCACTGCTGTCAGCGTCCAGTTGAGGGAGCCGGTGATGAGGGTGCGGCCATCCACCACTGCAAACTTGTGATGCATGTGGACAGAGTTCACATCGCACCGCACGCAGATCCCTGGGGAGCAGAGGGTGGATAGGGAGGAGGAAGGATGGAAAATGCTTTAATGCCTTACAGTATACAGCATCGCTTCACCTACCCACTGTTGTGAAGTTCTGCACAAATATCATCGAGCTTCAAACAGGAGAATACTGTTGCACAGTCTGTAATGATGTCTTTAACGCTACACCTTTAAAGACTCAAGTGTCTAAATTGGACAGTGGTGAAAACTGAGGACCCAGAGGAGCTGTAAAAAGTAATGTAAGCAGAAGAAATGTAAATCCATTAAAAACCTCTGCACTTTGACCACACATAGTATTACACCCCCCCTGCACCAGCCTCTCATTAAATATTTAGGACACTCCGTACTTATCTTCATTATGATTACCTTTTCTTGGAATACAAAACAAATATAACATGCAACAGCAGTAAACATATTCATTTTGGTTTTTAAATATGGCTGTTCTGAGCCTCTGAAAGTCCAACATTTACTCGTATCCAAAGAACCTGTGGATTTTTATGCAAGAAAGTGTTTCGGAAATGATCGTAAACAGGACCATTACATTGGTGGGATTTCAGTTTGCATTACCCCGCAGACCACTAACTTTTAGATTGATCTGCAGATTACTCTCTGACAGAGATTAGTCATGCAAATATTCTCTTGAATTTGGCAAGTGCGTGCCTCTTTAAAAATGAAAAACCATTACCAGAAATGTGTTTCTAAGTAGGAATATGTCCCCTAGCACCTCCCTCCCAAATCAATCCAAGTTCATTTTGTTCTGGCTTTTTAGCAAACTGAGGAGAAACGGTAAATGCAACCTCGATGATCGACGTCTTTCCAGTTTAGACCCCGTAGCATGGATAGCCCAGAAGATGTCCCTTTTAAGATCATTTTCAGAATCTGTTTTATCATTCTTCTAAAGGAAACGTTTAACAAATGAACTCTTGACTATCTCAAGTGATATTAAACCAAGCCCCTGCGCTTCGTTTATATACAGCAGTTCAAGACTCTCTGTGAGATAATGATAAAATATACTAATAAGAAAAGAGGAGTTGACTGTTCTTTGTGCCAAAGTGGTTTTCGTGTGATTTGCAGTCAACACACACACACAAAAACACACACTCACTCTCTCTGAAGACACACTTTGCTGTGTGGCTGCCAGTTTTGCACTTACTTAATTCTTACTTAAAGCCTCTGGCTTGCAAAAAAAAGAAAAAAAAGTTACAATGTATTAAAGTTGAGTGTTTCATTAAGGAACCACAACGATCTCCAGTGCCCTGCAGTTGGAAAATAAAGTACATTAGTGAACACATTGTCATTTTCACCAGTGGATGTGCAGCCTGGGACAACACACACAAGTACGATGGTTCACAGAGCAGGAGGAGAGACAGAGAGAGGGAGGGAGGGACGGACGGAAGGAGAAAAGGGAGACGTCAATCAAATACAGGCGTGATATATACACTGTGTTGCCAAAAGTATTCACTCGCTCATTCAAATCATTGAACTCAGGTGTTCCAATCA
The DNA here is from genome assembly GCA_034780415.1 of Cichlasoma orientale. Classification (NCBI taxonomy): domain Eukaryota; kingdom Metazoa; phylum Chordata; class Actinopteri; order Cichliformes; family Cichlidae; genus Cichlasoma; species Cichlasoma orientale. The sequence continues at coordinate 158,456 of JAVDPK010000683.1, forward strand.
CTTCCACAGGTGGGAGTCGTGGGAACAGTTTGGGAATGGCCCCTTTCTGTCCCAACAGGACTGCACACCAGTGCACAAAGCAAGGAGCATAAAAACATGGATGAGCAGAGTCCCGACCTCAACCCAACAGAACACCTTTGGGATGAATTAGAGCAGTTAGGCCTTCTTGTCCAGTGTCATAGTGTGACCTCACAAATGTGCATCTGGAAGAATGGTCCAAAATTCCCATAAACACTCCTAAACCTTGTGGGAAGCCTTCTCAGAAGAGTTGAAGAAGTTATAGCTGCAAAGAGTGGGCTGACTATCATATAAAACCCTATGGATTAAGAATAGGATGTCACTCGGGTTCATATGCGTGCGAAGGCGGACGAGCGAATACTTTTGGCAATACAGACAAAGCAAAAGCAGAGAGGTTTTGCTGGTTGCTTTGTGGAAATAATAAATAATTGTGGGTTGTTTTTTTTTTTTCCAGCTTACTGATGATAAGACCCTAGGTTCAACAGTAAAAAGGATATTGCTGATATATGTTTCCAGAGGCTGATATATGGTTGCAGTAATCTATTAAATGCAGAGTGGGCTGCGGCCAAAGTGAGACAGCATGAGTCAGACACGTGACACAAAATCTTTCAGAGAATGATTAGTCTGACTCATAGGAGGGCTTGTAGCAGCAACCTCCATTCACACAGACAGCTCCTTTCATCTCTCTCTAATCACAACTAAGGAACCCAGTGATACTAACAATGACACTTAAAGTCAAGGAACACAAACTGAGCACCGTTTCTTGAGCAGGACCTGAGTCATCCTTCCCGTATTTAAAAAGAAATGTGTTAATAATGATCTCAGAGGTTAGTGTGACTTTTTTTTTTTTTAACCAATACCACCACCCAACGGACTACATAAAATATACCTCGGTGGCATGTATGAAATTTATGAGTCACTTTGCCACAACAGCACCCTCAGTCACACACTGACTCAAGCTACAATATATATGTATATTCAAATAGATTTAATATATAAAAACACGTTTCCCTTACCAGCCTTGCGGAGGACCCCGATCTGGGAGCCACTGATGGCCGAGTAGTCCTTATCAGTGAGGACTCGGATGGTTACGCCCCTGCTATGCAGCACTAGTACAGCCCTACGAAGAACCATGTTGGAAAAGGAAAAAACACACAAGTCCAGAGTGGAGCAAGCAGACAGGATGCAGCGGAGAAGACGAGACAAAGAGGTCTCTACACCATGGGGCAATGAGCAGAAACAGGAACTGAAAGAGCAAAAAAAACAAAAGACCACCTGTCATACTTCATGGTTACTTAAGTGAGGTTTGGCTTTCAGGGTTCATTTCATGTTAATTACTTAAGTAGATTTAAAAAAAATGATTTAAAACATCGTAGGTGAAGTCACCAGACATAAAACCTTTGGCAGCGACATGGAGAAAATTATAATTACTTCATATGGCACTGATGTTCCACTTACTGAGGTGAAGTGGGAGAGAAGATGTGCTCCACACAAGCCACCTCTGAGGGGAAGAAGAGGACCTTATTGGTGGTTCTTCCAGACCTGCGACGACTGAAAAGCCAACCAAGCAGCTCCAGACTGAGGCAGAGAGCCACCACTCCCAGGCTGACCACCTTCACTGACTGCATTGCTGCTATGGGGAAAAAAAAAACTTTAAGAACCAAGTTGTAAAGCTGTAAAACAAGCTGAATCCTGGATGACTCCAGCTTATCAAGTTCTGAGGATTCACGCCCTTATAAACAACCTTAATTTCTACTGTAGGTGCAAATTTGGGACGTCACAATGGTACTTTATTTAGACAATATTTTGACATTTTACAAAGATTTCACTAGATCAGTAGTGCATCGTTTGGAGCTCCACTATGTATTTTTAATACAGAACATCTTCAGTTCTGTAGGAAAACTCTTTGAATGTATTTAATACACACAGTTACACAAAGTTCCTGAATTTTCTTTTCATATTAGAAGTATAGAGATTGATTTTTTTTAAATTAGGTCTTAAAATTGCAATGCTGTGAAAAAGTATTTGCCCCTTACTGATTTCTTACTTTTGTATTTTTGCCACACTTACATGTTTCAGATAATCAAGCTAATTTTAATATTTGACAAACATAACCCAAGTAAATACAAAATACAGTTTTTAAATGAGTATTTCATTTATTACGGTAAAAAAGCTACCCAAAACTACTTTGTTCTAATTAAAAAGAACACAAAGACTCGCCTCACATTTGCCAAAAAACATCTCAATGATTCCCAAGACTTTTGGGAAAATATTCTGTGGACTGACGAGACAAAAGGTTGAACTTTTTGGAAGGTTTGAGTCCCGTTACATCTGGCATAAAACTAACAGCATTTCATAAAAAGAGCAGCATACCACCAGTCAAACATGGTGGTGGTAGTGTGATGGACTGGAGCTGCTTTGCTGTTTCAGGATCTGGAAGACTTGCTGTAATTGATGAAACCATGAATTCTGCTCTACCAGAAAATCCTGAAGGAGCAGGTCCGTCAGTTGTTGTCTTGAAGCTCAAACAGACTTGGGTTATGCATAGCCCAAAAAAAACGAAGAACAAAATTAAGGTTTTCGGAGCAACCTAGTCAAAATCTGGACTTAAATCTGGCTGAGATGCTTTGGCATGGCCTTAAACAGGCCGTTCATGCTTGGAACCTCTCCAATGTGGCTGAATTAAAGCAATTCTGCAAAGAAGAGCGGACCAAAACTCCTCCACAGCGATGTGAAAGACTCACTGTCAGCTATCACAAATGCTTGACTGCAGTTGCTGCCAAGGGTGGCACAACCATTTATTGGGTTTAGGGGGCAATTACTTTTCCACACAGTGTCAGGTAGGTTTAGATAACCTTTTTCCTTTAATAAATTCATCATCAGTAAATACAAAAACTGCATTTTGTATTTACTCAGGTTATCTTTCCCAATATTTTAAAATAGTTTGATCTGCAGCATGCAAGTGTGACAAACATGTAAAAAAGAGAAAGAAATCGAGAAAGGGGCAAATACTTTTTCACGGCACTGTAACTCTACCGATTTAACTAACCAGCACAGCGTAAGTTTGCTAATCGGTTTAACCAAGCCGAACTGAGTAAATTAAAGCTGTATTTTAACAGTGCTGAGCTACTGTTACTGACTAATTTTTTAAAGGGTGTTAGCCTTGCGAGATGTGCTGAGGCAATCACTTATTATTTCCAGACTTGTGGTGCACGTGTCGAAACATCCAAACGGAATACATATATATATATATATATTTTAGAAAACAACAAGCAAACCTGAACGAGCTTCTGTCGCCACCACGCGGGAATAGGCTGTTTCAAGCTGTGTCGTCACTAGCAATCGAGATAACTGACACGTCAGACAGCCAATAGCAGGTCGCAAAACATATTTGCATCTCCAATTACTTTACGCGAAGAGTTACCGGTGCCGGGTCTTACGGAACCCGTTTCCGCAATTGAGAAACGTGTATTTTCCACGAGAAGAGGTAAACAAGATTAAACTTTTACCAGATAACATTTACCAGTCACTGTATGTTTAGTATTTACGGTTAGTTGAGGTATAATCAAAGAGAACATTTAACTTAACCTTTTTTTTAATCGCGGGGCGACTTGTGTTGCACAAGAGATCAACAACAAACATGCTAACCTGTTAGCCTGTTAACAACAATATGGGGCAGCAGCAACTGCCTGCTGGAGTTCTTTCTTTAAGTATTCTCACATATATGGTACCGTCGATCCAGTGTACGTGCTGTCTTTGAAGCAGTGTAATTTTTGTTTCTTTCATTTAGACTTGAGTCCCCTTGTGTGCAATGGGTCGCCGCAAGTCCAAAAGAAAGCCTCCTCCTAAGAAGAAGATGACAGGGGATCTGGAATCTCAGTTCACATGTCCTTTCTGCAACCACGAGAAGTCATGCGATGTCAAAATGTATAATACCCATCTAAACGCACCTGTTCTGTGGTTCGTTGGTAGATTTCTTAGGTGATTGGTGGTCTTTGATGCTCTCTTTTGCTTTTTTTTTTCCCCAACAGGGAGAGAAGCAGAAACACTGGAATAATATCGTGTACAGTCTGCTTGGAGGAATTCCAGACCCCCATTACTTGTATCCTTATTGAATTTTAGATGGCAGCTCTCTTTCTCATACAGCCACAAAACAAATATAAAGCGGAACAGTTTTCTCATTGTGTTTAAATAATTATTTTATTAGCTTTTAAGCATTAAAGTTTATTTTTTATCAGAGGGAAAGTTAGTTTGACAAACTAAAATGTTAGCGCACACCTTTTTCAGGGGTTGAAGAAGCTCAGTTTATTGGCTTAGCGAGCTATGTCGAACTTAGTCACATATGTGGAAAGTTTCGCTTTAAAATTAGCAGGAAGTGCCACGTTTTCACTGATTCTTTCATTTACAGCATGTTTTCAGTGCATTATAGATTCTCTGCTGGGGGGATGCTTATATGTGCAAGTTGTTAAGACGTACCTTACTAAAACCACTGAATGAAGCGCAAGCTGTGCAACACATTGTCACAAGAATGTGCATGCATTAATTTGGTGATGCAGAAAATTTATAAATGTTATTCTGTTCAGTCAATAAAATAAATTTTACTTTGATCTGCTGATAAATTAAAACGGTTACATTAGGTTTTATTTGGCCGTGGGACTGTAGCATTTAATGTTTGAATGTATCCAGTTTAAAATTTCAGAGTTTTAATGTGCTGCCGTCACCTTCGAAATAAACAGCAGCACTACAAAGAAAGTTGAAAACCACAGTCGTGATACCTGTTCATTCCATCTGGGGTTTTAGGCCAGCTGAGGCAAAGAAAGCCTGGCTGTGTTGAACTTTGTTCGTAGTATACCCCTCGTGAGTTAGGCCAGTTGTTTTACTGCCTTCTTGAATGATATAAAGTGGTATTAGGTTAAAGCTTTGGTCAGGTCAGGCGGGCGGTGTGTAGTTTTTTGTTTTTGTTTTTTTAACTGTGAGGCCTTATATAGTTTCCTAATATCTTGTCTTAGGAAACCTGGCTTAAACAGTCAGCATTGGCATTCACATTCATTGCCAGACCCCATCATAGAACTGAGACAGTGTCACCTTCATATACGGCGCATCTGACCAAAGGTCCATACGCACCTGTGGTTAGGAGGCTGGTATTGATGTAAGTATTGATGATAACTGTGATTTAATTTCTCAAAAAAGACTAAACAGGGCAGCACGGTGCCGCGGTGGTTAGCACTGCTGCCTCACAGATAGCATGACATCTAGAAGGTCTGGGTTAGATTCCACCTTGGCCCGGGCCTCTCTGTGTGGAGTTTGCATGTTCTCCCCGTTTCTGTGTGGGTTTTCTCCGGCTACTCCGGTTTCCTCCCACAGTCCAAAGACATGCAGTTAGTGGGGTTAGGTTAA
>JAVDPK010000684.1:0-38410 GCA_034780415.1 Cichlasoma orientale
ATAGATAGATAGATAGATAGATAGATAGATAGATAGATAGATAGATAGATAGATAGATAGATAGATAGATAGAGAAGCATAAATTTGTGTGTCTGTGTGTGTGTGTGTGTGTATGTAAGTGAGAGAGTGACAGCAAAGAGCCTTATCCAACATTAATAACAGCCACTAATCCCCTGATGTGATTACCTCTCCCTCCCTCCTCCTCTACTTTACCACCTCTCCTTCCATCCTTCCACACTCTTTCTCCCATTCAACAGCGCCAGCCACTTGTCTTCCATTGCAGAGCTCAGCTGGTCCAATCCCCTGAACAGATCCAAGACTTCCACTGTGTTCAGCTGCCAGGACGATGGAGGTCTTCCAATTTGACGCCTCTCTTTACTAGAACTCGCCTCTGGGCAGGTGTATAAAAAAGCAAAAGTCAGTGGTGTTAGCGTGGAGATGGAAGCAAATTTAAACAGATTAAGAGCCATGCCTCTGTTCAAAGCGCTGACACTTAATGCCGTCTGAATGAGAGGTGACGTGTGATATGAATCGTGCAGGCTATGGTTTTGGATGTTCAAACGTTTATGGAAATATCTGCAAGCATTAAGGATTATGGGTGTGCAAAGGGAAGCAACAAGCATGTCAGTATAGCTATTTTTGTCCTCAATGACTGGCTGCCAAATGCAATTTTTTTTTCAGCATTTTATAAACTCGCAACATCAATATAAAGTCTAGTGTGTTTCTATGGAAACTTAGACCTCCGAGAAGGTTGAAATTCGCCACTTAGCTCGAGATCTGCCCGGTAATAACATGCTATAATGAATATTTACAGTGTGCTTAGTTTTTACACATGCATCACATAGTTCATTGCTTTTACAAAGTTGCATTGTGCAAATTTTTTGAAGCTGGTCATAGTTTGAATAGTGTGAGCATGAATCAAACCAAATCAAATTTGTAACACAGGTAGGAAAAAGTGCACAGATGAATATTGTAACACTGTACACACGCTGAGAGCCTTTCAAGGAGAGGGACGCAGAAACCAACACACACAAATCCACATTAAACTGATGGGTCCCTTCTGGAAATCACTGTGGAGTACAACATTGTATTTGGTTTAATTTGTGATATCGCCATGGCAACTGCTATGTCTGACCTTCAAACGTGTGCGCTGACTTCCGTGTGGTTCAGGTCGGCCAATCGGATCGCATCAGCTCAAACACAAATGCCCCATCAGATCGCAATCGCATCATAAATGGGGGTGATTTTTACACCCTAATTCTCAACACAAGTTTGTCATCAGGCCAGTTCGCACAAAACTTTTGGTTCTGATTTAAGCATCGCTGCTTTGTGTTGTTTTCATTTCCACAATGACAGGCATGCTATAGCTCTAACAAGATGAAAAGTTCCCCGCTGTAGTTTGCAGGGGGTTTGGATAAAGACTTGAATCAATTAGTGTTTCTTTCATCAGCAAATAGGCCATAGCCCAGTACTCTGCATGCTTTCACAGACTGCCTCTGTGACTCCCCTTCACTTTTTTGTTCCGACTTAACTCCCTGCCCCTTTCATTTCTGCTCTGTTCAATACTCTCAACTGCTCTGTTATTCCCAAGTTCATAAGGCTCTCCAGAAGGGCCAACATCTGGCAGCTCCTTGGCCCCAGGGCCATGCATCCGCTCTGGGGCAGCAAGGCCTGGAGATCAGCCCCTCCTGCGGAGCTCAGCCTTTGGTGTATGTGGTATCGTTCAGCGTCCCCACTTCCTGAATGTTAAGGCCTTGATGTGGCCAGAACCATAGTGCATGATTTATTACAGTACTAACTCTGTCCCCACTGCTAGTACTGCCATTATTATAACCATACACTCCTTTCTCAGTCCTCAATCTCCCACCTGCACATTTCACAGTGAAGCCTTTAGTAGGCACAGCTGACACAGCTCCGCATAGGGGCTTTTCTGCTGTTACCTTCATGCATGTTTTGTTCCCAGATGTTTAAAGAGGGCTGGAAGCAAAACTGTTGGGATGACAACACATATATTGTACTGTAATTTGACCACAGGTCGTCATGGTGTGCTGTCTCCTTCTGTGTCTCAACTCCTCGTCCTTTGTATATCGACTACTGCTTTGTCGCTTTGTGTGGGTTTTCCAGTGGCAGGCATGGTCCAGCAAAACCAATGAAGCTGTGGGTGGAGGTGGCTGGGAGGTAAATTGGTTTTTGGCTGTGTGGCCAATCAAAGGGACCTCATCAAAGTCATCCAACCAGTGTTGCCCACAATCTTCCTTGCCTCTTTGCGTCTGTTTGCATAAGTGCCACACAGTTTAATCAGAGGGACTTGAGAACAGAGAGAAAGATGGATGAAAGAAGAAAAGGATGCGGAAGTTTGGAGGAAAGGACCAGGGCAGGAACAAGCACTGATATTTGTTTAAGTGAAGCCAGACTGAAGAGGCAGAGGAAAGTGGGAAAACAGCAGCAGGCAGCAGAAGTGAGGGGTCCTGAGACGAGAGGAAGTCCAGAAAGGAGGGATGTGGTGGAGCTTTGTTTACAGGCCACGGTCACAAAGTGTGCTGTGACTTTGTGCGTCAGCTGCTCTGCGTTTGCGATGGGTTACCACAGAAAACCAATAATCAAGCAATATTTACACCACTGTAGACAATTAGTCTATTTCTCAGGAAGTCCAACGCGTCAGTTTGTGAAGTTAAAAACAACAATTCTTCATCAGTGGTTTAGTCGTAGGGCATTTAAAGGAGAAATAAACAAGCAGAAAAAGGAAGTGGAAGTCTTTTTTTAAAAAAAACATTCATTCATATCCATTCATGCTCACACAAACATGGATCACTACTGTGCCATGTGGTCCCAGCTGACACACATGGCTTAGGTATCCCCCCTGTGAGCCCCCATTAGTCTGAGACTCCCTCTCAGCAGCTGCCTGAAAGCTCCATGGAGGTATCAGATCTCCTCCTCTTCCTCTTCTCCTTAATTAGGACCATTAAGAGATTTACAGGACAGATGGGTGGAAACCCAGCTGGCTGCAGCGCCAGGCGCCGAGGACGGCTCGGTTGACGATGAGGCGAGAGCTGAGTGAGAGCGGTTACTGGTGAAACTCTGGTGCCCTCTCGTGGTTGCAGATGGATGTTGCGTTCTGGGTGCTTTTAACAAAGCGGCGCCTCACATTTTTCAGTTTTAAATGTAAGTGGGTAAAATGTAAGCTTTGCATTTATTTGACAGGTTTTCACTGAAGAGCTTTTAGTGGAAGGAGACATTTAAATAAATTTATAAGTCAAAGAGCTATTACTGCAATAAACGTGCAACAGGGATTTTTTTTTTTTTTAACAAAAAGTACAATCTCATTTATAAACAAGTCGTGATTGTGTGCGTTTGTGGTTTTAACTGACGATTTATTGAGCATACTTTAAACAAATGCATTCAGTACAACTTGTGGCTAAGTGAATCTGCTGTGCTAATTTATTCTGTGATTGTTAAATAAACACATTCTGGTTTACCCAGTAAAATAAAGTATATGCAGATGGACGAACACGGTAAAAGTTTCACAAAAACATAGAAATAGCAAAGCTGTTGTGCATTTCCATTACGCATAAAACAAAAACAAATAAACCAAAAATATGATGACTATAGAAATGTAACCACATGCATACGGTTAAAATACAACAAACAGAAGCTATAAACCTCAAATCCCCCATATTGTAAGCTTATTTAATGAGTGTTTTCTTTTGGTTAGTTTCAATCAGCCTGATGTGTAGGTGAAGTTTTAGCACATTAGCTGTCTTTCCTCAGCGACAGACAAAAATACAATCTCCTTTTGCAAATGCTGTAGAATTCAAAAGCACTTTTTTCCTCCTGAGTTGTCTAACTCCGAGTGTTACAGCTCATGTAGGGACTCGCAGTCAGTGTAACGTACGCCTCCATTGGCCAGCCAACTGCAAGCAAGAAAAAGTAATTGTTTTAAGCGGCTCATTTCTCAAAGGAAGAGTAACAAGCACTGCAAACACTTACGTGCTCAGGGTGCCTTTTTTCTGTTTTATTCCTGTGAAGAGAGCGCGCACAGTTCAGATGAGGAAGCTGGGCTTCTATAAGAAGCAACTCTGCTGAGCACACTTACTGCGAAGTTGCCATGTGAGTACTATGGTGCCAATCAGCACCACTAGCCCGACAGATACAATGATCCCAATCAGGTGACGACCATGACTCTCCTCAGCAATTACCTGGCAGAAAGGAGTTCCATAAAGTTTATCTGCTCAAACAAGTGAACAATTTAGCATATATAAACTTACAAAAAGTAAGGAAATTTGTGTTTGATCGATTATTTCTTTGTTGTAACAATGTTTCTTGGCAATAAATCTTATACCATTTATTTCACTTTAAATTGCTCTGAGGGTGCGAGCGTTGTGTCATCTTGGAGGATAGAGTTCAGTCCCAGACTGTGGAGATATGGGGTTGCCACTGGTTGCAGAACCTCAGCCTGATAGCTCTCTGCATTGAGATTGCCTCCAATGGCGACAAATCTGATTGTCAGCACCTGGAGTACCAGAAGCTCAAAACAAGAGTCAACAGCAGAATAAGCTGTTTGGCACTGGCAGAGGATTTGGCAAGTTTTTCATGGGCCCACATACTCAACTCTGCTGCTCAACCCACAAATGCATTTTCCTTACAAATGTGGCTCCACTTAAGGGGAAATAAACAGGCTTTCAAATGGTATAAGATTTATTGCCAAGAAGCAGCACTGTCACAACAAAGAAATAATCAGCCAAACACAAATTTTCTTACTATTTGTGCTAAATTTAGTGGTTTGACTCTATGGTAACATCCAAATACTTACAGCATCATGAATAGAGGGTGTGGTGGTAATGAAAATGTCCTTTTGATGACCTACAATGCACAACCACAAAGGAAATAAGCCAGGAAGTTCAGCAACTGCTGCCTTTCACAAAACAGCTGATCATGTAGAAACAATGAATGCAATAAGGGAGCCCACTGGGAACCAGTCAAGCTTCTTGCTGTTTGAGGAACTACAAGTGTGGTACAATAAAACTGCAGACAAAATAATAGAATATGAATTTAAAAAAAAACCGTCTTCTGCCTTAACATCACATAATGAACCACAGTGTACGTGGAAACGCAGTCCCGTTCTGCCTGATGAACTACACAAACACACGAGCTACAGCAGCAATAATACATTTTTTTTTAATTAAAACAACACCTGCTTCTCCAGTGGTGATAGTGAGGACATTGCTGGCTCCACTGGTGGCCTGACTGCTCTTGGCAAACATGCGGATGTTGTATGTCGAGGGATTCATCTCTATTATTGTGGCCTCTGTGTCATGGGCTCCAAAGTCCACAGTCTTTGTGTGATCCCATGAAGCTGAAGGAAAATATTTAACTTAATATTACAGAATGATATGAGGATTAACAGTGTAAATTTAGCCTTAGCGGTTGTATTAAAGTGAAGCGCTTACCATTCGCTGCTTTGTACTCGAGGATGTACCCGGTGATGGGGCTGTCGACTTCAGATCTAGCAGTCCAAAAAAGGGAAAATGTATTTCCATCCACCTTCTTTAACTCGATTGCCGGGGGATCCGGGGGCACTAGGAGGCATTACAGTGGAGATGCTTAACAAACAAAAAATATATGCATATTTCAAAATAATAAACCTTAGTTTAATTTAGCAAATTCTGAACATGTCATTTCTGCAGAAAGACAGACTCTGATCATGTGACACGTGTCTTCTAAGCCAGCACTTCATTTGAAGGTAAGGTCATTAGAAAAGCAACTTTGAACAGTTTGTTGGTGTCTTCTTCTCAAGCGTTTGATTTCCAGTTTTAATACGTTTTAATACGAGCATCAGTGCTTCCATAAATTAAATCAGGGGTGGAGACTTTTTTACCTGATGAGCTGCTGGCGGTGCTCTGTTCCCAGACTGTGGCAGCGTAAAAAGTTGTGGAACTTGCTGAAGTTACTGAGGTTGCTGGAGTTGTTGAAGTCGCTGAATTTGATGAAGCTGCTGAAGTGGCTGAAGTTGCGTAAACTTGGAGCAGAGGAAAAGAGGAAGTATTTTCAGTAAGTAATCAATAGTTTTTCTTTTTCATAGTTTTTTCTTTTCCCTTGTTCTCGGGGAATAATTGAGGAAAGTGTTACACTTGCCCAATAAAACACACCTGAAGAGAAACTTGTGTCATGGATCCACATTGTGACAGCAGTGGAAGACGACATAGCAGTCGCTGTTGTTGTTTCATGAACTTTAAACAAAATGCTTGATATTAAACTGGCATTAAAAAGAATATGAAAAACATGTGTTTTTTTGTTATGCTTCCAAACATACCCTCAGCCAGAGTGGAGCAGAGAGGTGCATTTGAAGATGGTCCTACTCCAACAATTGTTTTGGCTTGTATAAGCACGCCGTACATGGTAGAAGGCTTCAGGTTCCTGAGAATGATGCTCTCTTGTTCACTTATGGCCATCGCACTTAAATACTGCCAGCGTTTAAACTGTTTGCCCACAGGGTCGTACTCTCTGTAGTTAATGTTGTAACCACGCAGAACGCCGTTTCTTAGCTCAGCGCTCGGAGGCTAGGCAGGAGAAAACAGTTAGTCTACACTGTGTCCAGCCCCAAGCCAAGGATGTAGCGCTAAACTGTGACTTTACCTTCCAGGTTACTTTGATACTGCTGGAACTGAGGGCCACAAGCTGCATATCCAGGGGCGGGCCCTCTGGTGCTGCAGAGAAAGCAAATTTTAAAGGGGGCACCCACTGAAAGTGTGAATTTGTTTTTAAATTTTAGATAATTCTAATAATGATAATCAACTGTTGCATAAATTATGTCTAAGTATACCTGCTTCTTTTGTTGTGACAGTGAGAACGTTGCTGGTTTCACTCATCCCCATGCTGTTGACAGCAAACATGCGAAGGTTGTAGGTCTTGGATGGGCGCAAATCCACCAAAGTCACTTGGGTCAGTAAAGGATTGTGCAGTTCGGTGCTTATTCTAGTTTCCCAGGATGCTGTGCAGCAGAAATCCACAGATTCAGACTTTAAAATCTATTTTAAAAGATCTCATTAGCTTGTTAAGTGTCCAAAACCTGTTAGAGTTATTAGGCTGGTTTTCTCATGCTTACTCTGCTTGTTTTTTATATCAACCCTGTACGCTGTAATGGGACGGCCACCATCAAACACGAGAGCCCAGCGAATAGTGATGGTCCTTTCCTTCACCTCTCTTGCCTCAATTCTCAGGGGATTAGGGGGCACTAAAAAGAAAAGAAAGGCAAGTGCTGAAGTAATGAGATGACTGATCAATCACAGGATAAAAACTGAAACCCCTAAAAAAGTTTTAATTAAACGTGCTCATTGCAGCTGCTTAAATCTGAAAATTTCTGACCTTGACTTCTGTTGTTACAAACACAAATACTTTATGATAATTTCTCTTCGTCTCACCTGCATTCACTCTCAGAGTCACGTGTTGTTTGTGGTCATTGAACCAGCCCGGTATTTCCACACGACAGCCGTACACCCCCGAGTCGCCCTCCTCAGCATGCCTGATGGTCAGAGACACATCGCCCTGGCCGAGGCTGCCCACGAGCATGTAACGTTCTGACAGTCTGCTTGTCACTGACGTCCCGTCTGTCTTGAGCACCTCGTTGCCACAGCCGCTGTTGGGAATGGCTCCTCGGCCCCAGCACGCAGAAAGCCTGCCGTAGTACTTTGCATCATAGCTGCATTCTAAAGTAGCATCTGATCCCACTGTGACTGTTACGGTTCCTGCAGACACACAACCTGAAAAGGCAACGAGAGTTTTTTTCTTTCTTTCTTTTTTTTCTGGGAAAATGCATCCATTATTCATCATTAAATGAAAATGCAAATCATCAGCGCGCCTGTTTTACCTGCAAGAAAACAAAAGAGAAGGCCGCAACACAAAGCAAAGCGCCTGCTGCCCAAGATAATCATTTTACCCTCTTCTCTCTGAATCAAAGGACTTACTGGTTCACCTGCTAAACACCACTAAGCCATCCGCAGGGTGGTTTCTGCTTTGACATTTTTACAGATCACATGATGTTTCCTTGATATGCTCACACAAACAACTTCTGCTGGCAGAAGAGGAATGTAGAAAAGAGCTGTTTCCTTTTTTGTGGTTTTGGTTCCTTTTACTAGACTGGGCAAGTGTTTCATTTTTGATGATTAGACAGAGACAGAATCAAGGTTATCAAGATACCAAATTCGTTCCCATCGTTGCTTCTCAGTCGCTGTAGCAGTGGAAGGGATACAATGTTAACGATTCTAAATTTCTACCCTGCTTCCATGCTTTAAACCAATACAATCATTTAGCCCAGTATGAGCTATTCAAAGTAATTCCAAACACACTATTACCACCACCTTTTTTTTTTTTTTTAATGCGCACAAGATGCTTAAAGGTGTGCAATGCACCTTGAGCCTCCAAAAACACATTTATTCTGTCCTCAGATTTAACACTTGTTACAAAAAAGTAAGTCTGGTTTAATCAAGGGCCATTGCCCCTGGTTCCTTAGACTGCTGAGTAAACATTTGAGTGTGCTGGATGTTAAGTAACCCAGCAAAGAACTTCCTCTCTGATAAGCACACATGAAGCATGTGGCAGAGCTTGTTTTCTACTATGTTTTTTTTGTTGTTGTTGTTTTTTTTACAAAGCTGTAGATTTTTCAGTTATGATGTTTGTTTACAGGATTGACTTTTTATATTTGGTACCTTAAGTGACTGAAAAAACAAATTTAATAGAATTATTAATGTTTATAGTACTGTGTAAAATTTTGAGCCACCCCTCATTTCTTTATATGTTGCTCGGAAAATGGGAGACAGCAATTTATTGACACACGTGCAAACTTTTACTGCATTGGCAGTGTGTTTGGATTCATTGTTTCATGGCTTTCAGATACTGTTCATCTTCTGTAGATAGTTTTGAGGCGTTTTGTCCTCCACTTGTCGAGGTTCAGATTATTTTAGGGACATACTGCACACCTTGTTGAGATCTGCCGAGTTTTCAGCTAATACCTTAATAACCTTGTTGGTCCAAGATACTATTTTATCTCTGTCAAACTATTTTATCTTTAGTATTTTTCATAGATTGAACTAAAGAAATGAGAACAAATGATGCTTTTTGAAAGGCTGAAAGTAACAAAGTGCCTAAAGATACAATTTAAAATTAGTGCTTTGCTAAGCGGTCTGTTATGTGTAGTTCATTCATTGGGTTAGATTCCTTTTTATGCTTGAATGATTCATAGGTCAGTGTTAGGTGGCTTAAAAAAAACAAACAAAGAAAGGAAAAAATATTCTTCTGAAAATGGTTCAAGGACTCGAAAAAAAAGTCTATTTGTCCAAAGAAAACCCTGGAGAACTACTGCTCAATACCGCTTTAAAAACAAGTCGGGCTCCTTGAAAGCAAAATGTAAAGAATTGAGGGGTGGCACAGTATTTTATATACCATCACATTTTGATTTTATCTTCGCATGAAATCCAAATCCAGAAGGATTTATGAGACAGCTATACCTATGAAATTGACTTTTCTTGTATTTATTTAAAAAATAAAAGGGAGAGAGACAGAAAATGTAGGTCAGGGTAAGAGCAGGGAAATGGTGCGGTTAGCTGGAAACCAGGCACTCACTGCTACAAGTATTTCTACTCAGCCACCGAATTATCAGGTTACTCACACACAGGGAACATTTATGAGGATCCGAGTGAAATAATTTGTTGTAACCTCAGCAAAAAAAAAAAAAAAATTCCCAGGGAATCGGAAACAGTTGCTTTCACTTTTGATGATATTTTGCTTACATTGCTTGTTATTTGTAGACTGAAACAAAAAGTGAAACAGAAGCAACTTTTTTTATTGAACTGGAGTGAAATTTTCAGTAACAGTTTTACAGTCAATATGTCAGAGCAAGAAAAAAATGAAAAACTATGTAATTAAATGATACATTTTGATAACAGACTAGTATGTTGTAAATAATTACACCAAAAAAACTGGGTGTGTTGGTATGAGTGCAGTGAACATTGTCATTTTTACGTCCAGTAGCATTTTGGTTGTCGTGGTGGCAACAACAAATAGAATGTTTGTTTGTTTTTTCAGTTCAGTTTTATTTATAGTTCAACAGCAGTATTTTTCAGCCCAATCTGTCATTAAATAACAAAGAAAAAAGTGGGAAATGAATGAATTTATCTCCATAGGCTTAGTCTTCAGACAGCAACGACACACGTTTACCTTTTTGCTTCAGTCTGGTGAGCCCTGTTCTGAACATGGTGCATTTTCTTTCATACTCATTAACAGAGTTCAAAAGGTTTCCCTTGAAATAGATAACGTCAACAAATATCTTAGCAGAGAAAATCTGCAGATGTTTTTGTTCTTCAAAGGGAAAATGTTTGCTGAGATGAATCCTTTGAGAGAAGTGTTGCCTCTGCTTCAAAATAAATGAAAAGATAAAGTGATACTCTGAGTCCAGAGATCAGGAAAAAGCGCTTTTTATTTTTGAAGTTCAGTGGCAAGTGCTTTGAAATTCTTTTGGAGCTAATACATGGTAAAATCAACTCTGTAACTATGGGAGAGAAAAACAGGATGACCCAGTCTGAATGACTTTAACGCTGATCTCAAGTTACAACCTATAATCCAGTTTCACACTTAAACATCTTCAGCATTTCTATGAGGGACTGACACAGCTTACTTGCTAAGCTGTGTTTGACAGCTTAGTAAGTATATTGAATTTGAATGTGAAAATAATAAACATTAGTTTTACTTTATTAGTTACACCTTGCTAGACCTGGACTGGCCTCCCTTTTGCCTTCAGAACTTCCTTAATTCTTTGTGGCACAGATTCAACAAGGAAATGTTTCTTGGCGATTTTGGTTCATATTAACATGATAGCATCACACAGTTGCTGTAGATTTATTGGCTGCACATCCATGATTCAAGATTCCTGTTCCACCACATCCCAAAGGTGCTCCGTTAGATTGAGATCTGGCGAGTACAGTGAACTCATTGTCATGTTCAAGAAACCGGTTTGGGATGATTTGAGCTTTGTAACATGACAGGTTATCTTGCTGGAAGCAGCCATCAGAAGATGGGTACACTGTGGTCACAAAGGGGTGGATATGGTCAGCAACAATACTCAGGTAGGCTGTGGTATGTAGGTTTAGATATTTAACCATGACCCTCCCCAACCCGGTCAGTTGGCTGGTGTTGGTTTCAGGTAGAGGATCACAGATGGTCCACGGGCCAACACATGTCACTTCCAGGTCATGGGTTAGGGGTTTGGATTAAGGTTAGGGGTTAGAATTAGGTTTAGGGGGCTAGGCTGAATCAATACCTTATGGTGGTGGAGGGGTCTGTGTCCCAGTGATCACAAGAGGTATGTTGTCCGGGGGCTTGTCCCCCTTGTAGGGTCTCCGATGGCAAATTGGTCCTGGGTGAGGGGCCAGACAAAGAGCGATCCAAAAGACCCCTATGGAAGGGGGTTTACCGGGGCCCCACCCTGGAGCCAGGCCTGGGGAGGGAGCTCAAGGAAGAGTGTCTAGTGGCTGGGCATTAGCCCATCGTGCCCAGTCAGGCACAGCCCAAAGAGAAGGCATGGGCCCGTCTACCTGTAGGCCCATCACCCACAGCATGCGTTGTAGGGGTCGGGTGCAATGTGTATATTGTAAGGTAAAGACCTACAATAATAACAGAGAAAGCCCAGCAGTGGAACGGTTCGCAGCCTAGTGTGACGCGGCTGGCGTGAGAATTAGCACCTTTAAGTCTGAGGCTGTGGTCCTCAGCCAGAAAAGGGTGGAGCGCCCACTCCGGCTCAGGGACAAGTTGCTGCCCCAGGTGGAGGAGTTCAAGTATCGCGGGGTCTTGTTCACAAGTGATGGGAGAAGGGAACGAGAGATTGACAGATGGATTGGGGCTGCATCTGCAGAGACTGCACCGGTCTGTCATGGTGAAGAGGGAGCTGAGCGTGAAAGTGAAGCTGTTGATTTACCGGTCAATCTACATCTACACTGTGAATACAAGCAGCAGAAATGAGCTTCCTCGGAAGGGTGGCTGGTCTCTCCCTTAGAGATAGGGTGAGGAGTACAGCCATTCGGGAGGGGCTCAAAGTAGAACCGCTGCTCCTCCACATCAAAAGGAGCCAGTCTAACTAGGATGCCTCCTGGGCGCCTCTTGGGTGAGGTGTTCCAGGCAAGTCCTATCGGAACATTACACCGGGACAGACCCAGAACATGCTTGTCTCGCCTGGCCTGGGAACGCCTCGAGGTCCCCCCGGATGAGCTGGTGGAGGTGGCTGGGGAGAGGAAGGTCTGGGCTTCTCTGCTTAGGCTGCTGCCTCCGCGACGCAGCCCCGGATAAGCGGAAGAAAATGGATGGATGTATGGATGGAAGTTATAGCTGGATTCCTGTCAGCTCAAAGCAGTCTGGCTATTCTCCTCTAACTTCTGACATCAACAAGGCATTTTCACCCAGAGAACCGCTGCTCACTGGATATTCCCACTTCTTAGGACCATTCTCTGTAAACCCTCAAAGATGGCTGTGTGTGAATGGCCCGGGAGATCAGCAGTTTCTGAAACACTTAGACCAGCCCGTCTGAGACCAACAACCACGTGAGGCTGAAAGTCACATTTCTTCCCTGTTCCGATGCTCAGACTAATTTTCAACTTCAGAGGACAGGTGTTAGCTTTACTGGTGCCCACACAGTGCTTGGAAAACATGTGAAGACAGAAGACTTTGTGCCATTTTTTATATTTATTATGGCCAAATATTTTTGAGTACTCATGAGTACTCTTGGTGGATCATATAAGTTGGGAGGCATCATTTGGATGTTGCGTCTTGGCTTAACCATCAGCTAGAGTGTAACAAATGGTAGGACAAGAATAAAAAGCCACTGACCAGTCTATTTTTGGCTGTACAAATTGGGAACCTGCCCTATACCCTATACCCTACATGAAACTTAGACATGTAGTACATTTATAGCTTCCAACAGATTCAACAATTCACACTTACACATGCTCACAGTTTGCGTGTACTACCTAAAATAACCAATTTATAACTCCATCTCTGAAATGCTCTTATTAGGTTAGTTCCCCTGTTAAGACTGAACTGACAACAGTGTGATTTCAGTCTTAAAATATTTCCAAACTGCGCTGTGCTGTTCTTAGTGTAAGCGCCACAACTCCTTTTTCTTCTCTCTAAAAAGGAACAGAGCTGCTTCTGTTTTTGTGGCATTGGTTCCTCGTCCAAAAAATTCAGCATTATTTCAGTGGAATGTAGATGAATTGTGCAGAAATCGGTAGCTGAATTGAACCAATCAATCATTCCTTGTGTAGTTAAATTAAAATATGAGCTGCCACAGGTGCAGAACCTCTTCTCATATTTCTTTTGTTTATCTCTTCATGTCATGGTGATCTGGATAGGAAGACAAATCGTAACAATTTCACAGTTTCGCTCATTGGCAAACATATACATAAAATAAAGCTCAGAAAAACACTTGACTGGTTTACCAAAAATGATCACTGGTGACGTCCAAACACAAAAAAACAGAAACTCAAGGGCTCTGTGGGTTTTTTTGCTTATTTCTTAGACTGCTGAGTGCACATTTGGGTCTGCTGGAAGTTAAGTACAGTAACTCTACACAGAACTTCCTCTTTGATCACTCCCAAAAATGTGTCATTACAAAAACCAAGTGTAATGAGAAATTAAATCTGATAAGCAGAATAATACACAATCCTGTAGAGGGAGCCTGGAGTTGCTTCCAGCTGACGGTATGAAGTAATAATAAAATGATGACATCTCACTTACACCAAAACTACACCCCTTCTTCTTTCTTATCCCTGTGGTGTGTTCATGGTCAGATATAAATAAAGTTGTGGTTTTTCAGCACGTAACTAAAACAATGTGTTACTGAAACTTTGTCTTCATACTGTCAAACATCTTTAAAGCATCTTTAAAACAAATTCAAGTATGATCACTTTGTGTTATTCAAAGTTTGCATGGAAATCCCAGGTGGCTTACTACATTTTAGTACAGTGCAGGCTAAATCAGTTAGTTTGCAGTACTGTGGTGAAATATACAATAATTTATTTTTATCTCTGACGTCCTGGTGTCATTTTATCCTCGGTCTCATGTTTTTTGTTTTGTTGGTCTTATTTCACGTGAACCACCTTTTGATGTGTACCTTGAAAGGTGTCATTCATGGTCAGTGTTACATCAAGGTTAGCAGATGCTAATTTAAATTTAAAGTGATGATTAGATTAGATTCGCTCACTGCATTCTACCTTTTATAATAACCTTACAGTGTGTTGGGCTTTGGATTCAGGTGTGATGGCTCATCTAACATCTGCTTGTATCTTGTCGAATGGGCCAAATCCCACTTTACCCCCTGTTTGGTCCCAACTCCTTCTGCTGTCCTGTTTATTTTTGTTATCCTTGTTTCTGATGTCCACTTCCTGCTCCTGTAAGCTTCCCACCTGATTGAATACCTGATCCCTGTGTCACCTCTGTCTAATCGAATCTATGCATTCCAGCATTTTGTTGTATTTTGAAGTCTCTTAAAGTTATTTTTTATTTTTTTCACTAATTCTGATATCTTGTATACCTTTTTGCCCAGTAAAGACTGCCCTTCTTGAATTTAAACCTCCTGTCTCTGTGTTGTGCGTTTTAGTCCTGTGCTGGTCTTTACTGGTTTGCATATTGTGCAAATATTTTTCAGTCCTGCTAATGTTGCTAAGAGCTCAACAAGGAAAAACCACGTTCAGGTTTTTGTTTGATAAGCTTCGGCTCCTGGAGGAAAACATTACTGACCATTTCAATCGAAAAGAGCAGTTAAGCTTCAACATAAAGGAGAATTATGATGAGGTAGAGGTAATTATATTTATTCAGTTTGCTAATACAATGAAATAGATCATACAAAGCCTTTTTAAATGGCACAAAGACAAGAATTAAAGGGGAGAAATAAATACACCATAAACAATTAGTTTTGACATATAAACTTGCTGAATATATTGGTAAAAAAACAAAACAAACAAAGAAAACACATGTGCACATATATAATATATGTTAGAAAACTTATTTCTTTCACATCACTAAATATCTGTTTCACAGTTAAATTACAGTTAAAAAACTGTCATCCAAACAGTTTTTACAGCTGAGAATATGCACAGTTAATACTGGCATCCTTTCTGCTCTCATACCAACAAACTTTGTTTTTCCACAGCGCTCATCATTGCTCAGTGTGGCCAGTAGGTGGCATTGTGTCTACAAGTATAAACAATCCAGCAGCTCTCCTGGGCAGTAAGAATGACAGGACGCAAAAGCTTATTAATGAATCTGTTGGTTATTTTTACATATTATGATGTAATTGTACCTTTTTCAGTGGGATCTGAGCCGTGGGCCCCTGTAAGCTGCTTTTCTCAGAAATACTGAAGCAGTGGCTCGGGAAATGGAAAGCTTAAACGTCAGGCAACCGCTTCTCCAATCACAAGTTCCTTAAATTGTGGAAATATGTTTTCTCATTTTTGGTCATCATTAAGCCATCGAGATGCTTTCGTAGATATTCTC
This sequence comes from Cichlasoma orientale, assembly GCA_034780415.1. Classification (NCBI taxonomy): domain Eukaryota; kingdom Metazoa; phylum Chordata; class Actinopteri; order Cichliformes; family Cichlidae; genus Cichlasoma; species Cichlasoma orientale. The sequence goes on from JAVDPK010000684.1 coordinate 15,535, forward strand.
AGCTGTTGCGGTGCTGTGACGTTTCAGTGCCTCCTTCGTCTGAAACTTCCTTCCTATATTTAAGAAATGAAAAACATGAAGTAATATACTCAGCAAGAAGGAAAGCCCACTCTGTGACTTCAGCTTTTCAATAGACACCCACTTTAAGGTAAAATTAATCAGGATGTGAGATGAGTCACAAATGATAATCCATTCCATACTTACGGAAAATAAAAGCCAGGATTATGATAATGCTGAGCAAGAAGAGACCTGCCACCCTGCCAATGTTCGCCATGCTCAGGAAGTCTTTGAAATTCACCTGAAATGAAATGTGAACCTTATCATGAGGGACCAGGTCAGTTATGATTGCCATATAGTTTTAACTATGTGCCAAGAACCCATAACATGATATATCATGTGTATCAACTGTTATAATCTTTCTGCACTCTAATTCTCCTTTTTGTTTTAAAGTATGAGTCTAATTTTCTCACAGCAATCTCGAGAGAAAATGTTTCTGGGGAAATGCAGATGTGCCTGAATATTGGTAATGAATAAGAGTTAGTGCCAGTTCTCCTTTAATTACAAGAAAAAACATTTGCAAAGGAAAAAAGCACCACGGGTTTATTGTTTTCACCTATGAGTCCTAAATATCCCACATCACTCTTATTCTTGCTTTCCTTCACTGGCTCATTAAAATTCACAATTGCTTTAAACTTTTATTAATAACATATGAAGCCCCACACGGCCAGGCTCCTGCATATATAGCAGAGCTACTGAGACCTTCTAACAGCACTCGACCTCTCCAATCATTTTATTTTAAATCCAGAGGTGATCACACTTCTGAGGTTGTAGCCTGAACTTTGGAACAGCTCTCCTCAGCCAATCAGGTCGGCTGAACTTGTGGTTTGTTTTAAGCAACTGCTGAAAACTCATTTTAATAGGTTAGTGTTTCCTTAATCTTTCTCCCATTACATTTGGTCACAGTTTACATCTGTGTGTGGATGGAAGTGTGTATGCAGGAATGAATGTAAGATCGTATGTTTGAGTGTGTGTCTGTACGCTGGGAGTGTGAACACTATTATTATTTACAGCTTTCTTGTTATTTAAATAAACAGTCCGATACCTTGGTTGTTTCACTTCGAATTAAGTCAATTTTTGGGTCCCCGACTTCCACATTTTCAGATGTTGATGTCAATATTTCTGTAGGACCTGAAACTGTCAGTTGGAACAATCCATAAGATACGGTTTATACTAAAAATTAAACGTATTTATTTGTAGGTGTTTGCTCACCTGTTGTTGTCCCAGCAGTAGAAACTGTGCTGTTCTGGGTAACAGGCTGATCCACAGGAGCTAGAAAAACAAAACAACCCACTTTGCTCAACTAAAAAAATCATCACAGATTTTACGATCAACACTAAATATCTTCATGAGCATTACCTTCCTCCATAATCAGTTCTGTGTTGACCTTCTGGTCATTAAACCACCCGGGAATCTCGACCCTGCAGCCGTACACACCAGCATCGTCCCTCTGAGCATTGAGGATGGTCAGCGACACGTCTCCATCTCTCAGCGAGCCCAGCAGCTGGTACCTGTGGGACTCCGTGGAAAGCGCAGACCCGTCATAGGAAAGGATGGTGTTGGAGCATTTGGATGTGGGCACCCTTTCTTTGCCCCAACAGAAGCTCAAGACTCCGTGAGTTCGGGCGTCATACTTGCATGTCAGAGTGACACTGTGCCCAACATGGCCAATGACTCGAAAGGTGCCAGAAGACACTGTGAAGGAACAATGATACATGATATGGATTAAATGTGTAATTCTGATGTGAAGCCCACTACTACGCCCACTCACACACTCCAAGCACACTACAAACAGCCTAAAAAAACAAAATATCGACTCACCTCGGATCAGAATCAAGAGGAGAAAGCAAGAAAGACCACGCATGTGTAGGCTATTGTTAACAGTGTCCTCAAGTGAGGATATAATGAGCTTCTATCCCAGTACTCGTGCTGTTAGTATCAAGCACCGGAGGTTTCACTTCTCTTTTTAAAATCAGGAAGGAAATTACGGCTGTCTTGTCTACATTTGGACTTGAAATTCTTGTGATGTGCGGTTAGCACACTGGGAAAAGTTTACGTCTCATCTGTTGTTATGAACTACTCCAGAGTTTATCATTGTCCATATAAACCTCAGCTCTCGCCTGTAAAAGGATGACTGTAAATGTTACATTCTGTAAAATCTAAACACAGCATGCAGTCCTCCATTTATTTATCATGGGACGTTTTAAATGCTAGAGAAAGATGACACACACACGCACATAAACAGGAAACATGAGTAAGTGTCACATCTGTCACTGATAGTTGTCAGCCTCCTTTCCTGATTTATATATAGAGTGTCACAGGGGGTGGCGTAATTCTACTTCCAAATTATTTTTGCACTGCTTTCATGCAAATTTTGCAGAATGTTTCCTAAAGTCTGTTTTCAGCGGTAAAAAAGGTCAAAAACAGTGGAAAACACGCAGAACTGTTTATGTAATTTGTCGGGGCCGAGTTGTTCTGTTCTGACCCGGGAGCCGACAATCTCAAACGCTCAGCCTGAGCCTTAGATGACTTTTATTAAAACAAACAAAACATTTTAAAAACTTTTTGTACGACTTTTACAGTGACTCAGTGCATCAGCATCGCTTTTGTCCCCTGTCTCGTTACTCATGCGTTCCCTTGATTACATTAAAACCACAGTCTCCACTCTCTAAATTTAACATTTCAAAATCCACAAAGGTTCAAGATGCTCCTCAAAGTGTCTGGTAAACCTGAAATAATTGCTTTTACAGGCTGATTATGCTGTGCACCACGATGCTGCTTTTTGTTTTGTTTTTCACAGTTCAAGAGAATTAGCATCATTTTGAAGAAGAGCTTTACTTTCAGTTTATTTCACTGCACATTTCTTCTATAGTCTACTGCTATCCAGATAACACACATGCTGCTTTTCCCAGTTGTCTGGCTGCATTTATAATGTACTGGACACAGTATAGTCTTATTTAACATACTTTGCACTCTATAGTACCTACGCAAATTTGTCATATTCTCATCCATCTGTTTTCTAAAACTTTTCCACAGTTCACAGTTGCAGGGAGTTCTGTTTCATTACTGTTACATCTTTTTTAATTTAAGGTAAGCATGACATGCAAAAGGCAAGAACACATTTAAGTGCATGCATGTGCACATGCACTGCATGTGGTAAAAAAAAAAAAAAAAAAAACCTCACCATTATGAGCACATAAGTAATGGAAAGGAAGTGATGTGTATACATAATGACGCCTGAGAAAAATATTTTGTTTTTGCCAGTCTTGCCTCCACTCACCTCTGACAGCCCTGCCTCCACCTCCACTTGTCAACACTGTCAGCCACCACCGAGCTGCGCGAGCGCCCCATAGATCACTGTCCTCCCTCTGTGATGTCCTGTGTTTTGTCATTTCTTGAAGCCACTAATCACATCTCATATTTTCATATTAACCTAATGAGACTGAAACCTTTTAACAGCCAAAAATGTGATGAGAGAATTTAAAGCAGGCCTGTCTCCTAGAAATGTAATTTCTCTAAATTGCATCAGCAAAAATGTCTGAAGGAAACATAATTGCGTCCAGGTTTTCTATCAGCTTAATGAGGAACCAGTGTTAATATATGTATTTGGTCATTTCAGGGTTTGTTGTATCTATTTGCTTGGTAAAACATTACTTGTGGCAACTGCAACGTTAGGAGTCTTTTTCATGGTCATGCTTGCCCTTTGCCTGACAGTTTCACAGGAAAGAGGAACCACACGCAGGAAATACGAGGCGCAGTGAGTCAAAAACAGTCTTTAATCAAACAGCCTGTGGTCATGCACAGGTAGGCAGTCAGCGAGGACAACCAAATCAAGCTAAGAGGCAAATTTCCTACAGCAGATGAAGGTCATACTCAGGGGGGAAATGACTAAAAGCACACACAGAGTGAAGACTGGGAAACACCTGGAAAGGTGACTGGTGTGAACAAGTGGTTGGTGAAGACAGAGATAACAGGTGTGTTAGATTAAATACAGTTCTGGGTGTGGATACTTTGATTGACAGGAGTCAGGCGCAGTTTATGAATGCAGCTTGCTAAACGAGCTCACAAACATTATTGGACAACTTAGCGCTCCACCCTTTCACCCAAACATGGTCACTTCTGTCGCCATAAAAAAAAACACACAATGGCAGCCACAACTTCAAAATGCAGATTCCAGAATCAGTGGGTGATGTCACAATGTCTACATCCTTGGAGGAGAAGTAAAACTAACGGGAACAAACAAGAATTCAGAATTAGATATTGAAACAAAACTTGCCCACATTTCAGGCTGAGCCATTTGTATGAACATCATCCACCCCAAACTACTACTGCTGACTGATGCAGCTCATAAATAACATAAATATGAAAATGGAGCCTCAGAATGCAAAATAACTAATAACTAAGTTATACCGCAACTGAAAGCAATTAATTTAGGAGCAGTCTTGAACTATTAGGATGTAAATTCAAAACAATTTAATAATTCAAGTCTTTTTTTTTCAATTATGCATCAGAGAATATAACCTGCCAAGGTGCCCATTACAACTTTAATACCACTACTAATAAAACCTTAATTACTTGCTTAATCTTTGCTCTGGTGGAAGAGGAGGCTTGTTTGCTTTGATTTAATTTTGCAGTTCAAGTCAAAGCCACCGTAAGTCAGTCGGACAGTTGAAGATTTAAGAATGGCATTCGGAGCAGAAAAACTCGTCAAAGGCCACCGCCGAGAAATCTGCCGGTGACTTTTGCTGATGTCAGATAAAAGCACGAGCAAACAGAAAAGGAGAAGTTAAGACCGTGGAGGTCAAAGTCTGTCACTTTTAGAAGTCGTAAAAGATGTTGGTAGTTGCTGTGGTCAGCTCCATTTCTTAAAACTTAACCAAAAGCAGAGAGATGCTAAACTCGGGTTTGAAGAATACATCAATGTTCTCCTCAGTCAATTTGAGGTTTCCTAAAGTGATCCATCATAGCAGGCGGACGAGAAAATGTATCGATTTGCGATATTGCTGACACCGGAGGATCCACGCTTTTCTCTCGAGCAAAAGTGCTGATCTGCACAAACAGCTCTTTGGTCTGTAAAAGGACCCCTCTGTGCCGTATGAGGGGAAAAGCAAACATCCTATAGCAAGAGATCATTAAAATGATTGTCACTAATAGAGAATAAAATAGTGTAGATTAGAAATTTAAATATTTGATTTTGAGCAGAATACTAAATATTTCTTCATTCAGTTATTCAGTACTTTGATGCCCCCGAGGAAGACCTCGTGGTCTCAGTGTTGGACAGATATTTAGGCCTGACAGTTCCTGTGCAGCTGCTGTCCTCTAATGACAGCTTGTTTTTGCCTTCACTTGTCAACACGATCGGTTAGACAAGGAGAGAAAGAGCACAGCTGATACTGAGCTCAGAGACTTTTGCCCCCACAGAGGTACATTTATTGAATGAAAGTGACAAACTCCTCTACTAGCTGGAAAAAAAAGAAAACATCTAATGTTTGAATTCATATAACAGTATTTTCTGCTTATTTATTGCAGCTTACAGTGGTAAATGGGCTGTTTTTTATAGAGCACTTTCTGCTCTACCTGAACACTCAAAGTACTTTATGTGACATGTCTTCATTCACTAACTCACACCCATTCAATCAATCACTTTTTTTCTACACCTAAGTACTTTCTAGCTAACATTCACACACATTCACACTCCAGTGAACACATCAGAGAGCAGCCTGGGGTTCAATATCTTGCCCAAGGATGCTTTGGCATGCAGACCGGAGCAGCCAGGGATCGAACCACCGACCTTCCGATTAGCAGATGACCGGCTCTATCTGCTAAGGTACAGCCACACCAAATCATGCATATTTTTGCTCTTATGTAACAGTAATGTTGCATTAAACAGTGGAGGAAAAACAATGCAAAGCTACATTTTTGTACGCGCTTCCTCTCAAGTTCCTACCGCCCACATCTACACACAGCAAACACACTGTAGCGCAAAACTAAAGACAGTGAAATGGCATTACAAGAAGGTTGCGTAGCATTTGTAGCTGAAACCCTGCTTTTCTCAATCCACTGTTGGCATTAAACCCACAACATGCAACAAACAAACAGCTCTGATCACGTCATCCTCCATCCCCAAGTTGTTTCCTTACCGACTATCAGCAGCCTGTTGCTTTGTTAGAAGTATATAGTTCTCAAGAGATCCTCCCAGTTGGCAGGAACCCCTAGAACAGATTGATCCCATAGCACCTAAAATAAAAAAGCAGCCAATGGCCAAAGAAAAACTTTGAAAGCCTGGAGAGCTACTGCTCTTCAAAAAGACCACTTTAAAAATGACAAGAAAGTCTGACTCATTGGAAAGAAATGAGGGTTGGCTCAAGACTTTTGCACAGTAATGTAGACTAACTACTGCTGTGACCCTTAATTCCCTTATGGTGCATAAATCAAGTGTTATTTGTTACTCCCATGTTTCAAATTGAATCCAAGTAGCACAGTAGCACTGTCGTCAGTCTTGTGTAATGAGACCACATGACACCGGCAGCGGTGCCTGCCGCGTTGCAGCACTGTCACCAGGCAGCGTCCCCGTGTTTCCGTGGTCACTGTGAAGTAGCTGCAGGTTGCAAAATCTGATGTTGCCTGATGACTGTTCTCCGCAGTCCACAGACCAGGCAAGATGCACAGTGATATTTCTTTAAGTAGCTGAGAGAACAATGGCAGTGGGTGAGCAGTTTGAACGGCTTGGTGTGGCACCTCTCAGTGTGAAAGAGAGAAGCTTAAAAAATATAACGTGCTTCCACATTAGTGCCATCAGTGCACTTTCACAAGAGTAATACTGAAGCTGCAGATGCTGCTCTTCAAAGCTCAGCATATGACTAATATTTTTACACTTTAGTTTAATTTTTACTCACCTCACCCAGGTTAGGCTAATGCACAAAAAACACTTGGTTAGAGTTAGGAAGAGATGATGGATTTGAGTTTAAATACTATATTTGTTACATGTTTATATGCATGTAATTAATATTAGGCACGTGAAGGTACATTTTTGACCATGAAGGACGCACATCTTTTAAACTTAAAAAAGAGCGAGCGTGGCTGCTTTCTGTTTGTGACACCACGCCTGGCTGTTGGAGTTTTTCAATGCGATTCAAAACAACTACATAAACAACAGGTAATGTTACTGAATGCATATATGAACTCATTTCTTGTTGCGGGTTCTGCAATTTGCTGGAATTGCCAGCCTGCAAATTGCTCTTTGAACACTCCGGCACTTTTCTCAGTCATGAATGAGAATCAGTTCAGAGTTGTTTCTCAGAGAAAATCTAACAGTTATGAATTTTATATGGGAGCACCCACTGAGCAGAAACAGTGTTTTGATGGGTTACAGAGTTGGTTTCTTTGCATTTTGCATATTCTTGTCAATGCCTTTTTGTTTTGTTAAGGTTTTTTTTATTATTTCCTCTACAGGAACGTACCCTAATCTGTGTGCATGTAACTAACACATGATGGATTTATGATTGCTGGTGACTATGGAGATTGGCCCTTTCCCCACTTATTACTTCCCACCCTCATCCCTCTTGGGAGTGGGTCTCAATGTTCCACTCCTCTTCTCTCTATTAATATCCCACTGGGGAGACCAGAGCTCATGATGAGTTTGGGAGCGGAAATGCCTCCAAACGCTCCTGGAAGACAGAGGCTGGGTGAGGGAAAAGAAAGAGGGAAAGAGGAGATGAAGGCAAATGAGGAGAGAATTTCAGTCCCAGTGTGTGAAAGACAATTAGAAAGTATGAGTAAGGCGTGGAAACGGGGTGGAAAGCGGAGCCAAAGTAAGAATGAGAAGCAGGACTGGGGAGGTCCGGAGGACAGGATGTGGAGATCAAACATTATACTCACCAAAACAGTAGCAAGTGAGATTTTTTTGTTTGTTTTCTTTGAATTTAAGAAAATAAATAGCATTCACACTCACTGCCTTTTAAAAGACACGTAGCATAGTAACGCTGAACATTCCCAGTATTCATGTTCAACTCTTTTTCCTCCCACATTCAGAGTGTTGGGACCCTGCCATGAATCCCGTCACTGTTACTCACTGCAGCATCATTAAAGGAGACCCACAAACTTTGATTTATTGGTCAGTGACTTATCACTTGATGATGTTCATAGTCATCTGTGCTGTGTACTTTGTAGCCATGAAAAGAGGTAGGAGCCTCCGTGCCTGCATAGTATGAGGAAGAGAAGTGCTGCTGGATATGAAGATCCTCCACCGATTCTTAACCATTCTCATGAGTTCACTCTCCTTCGGCACAATTGGAGGGGAAAAATGTGCAAACATAAACATACCCTTAAAGGAAAGATGATTAGGGATGTACAGAAGAAAAGAAGCTCTCCTGACCCAAAGCTGATCCAGATCCAACTCTTTTTCTCCGCTGGGAAAAAAAGTCCTTTTTTCATTACTCACATGGCCTGGCCACCCCTGCTACTAACACAGGACAGAGAGATGCTGAGAAAACCATACCAGGACATGAACAGGGGACCAGTATGGGAAAGAGATTCCTGAGCATCAGTCCACTAAAAGTGGTGATGTGAAATCAGCTTTTACTACTTGACTATTTAGTGTGGGACTGTTCTGCCTACAAAACCAAGTTTTACAGGACATCGTCTGTCCTTCATAATATTCTGTCAAAGCAAAGCTCAAAACAAGGAGAGAAGCTCACATCACAGGCAAACTATAAAGAAAGTGTAGGTCAGCCTTGTGTTGGCTTAGCTCCTGCAGCTTCTATGCCTTTTATTTTTCTTGTCAGTGTGTCAGTGATGGCAATCGTTTGAAGGTGTCAAGCCCTAAATACAGCAAGAGCCCAATCCATAAGGAAATATGACCTAAAACAATTACGATCAATCTGGGAAGGGTTATAAGGCCATTTCCAAACTATTTGAATCCATCGTTCAATTCAGTGAGGAAGATTATTCACTAGTGGAAAACATTCAAGGCAGTTGCCAATCTTCCCTGAAGTCGACGTCACAGCAAATTCACCCAAATGTCAGACTGTGCAACGCTCAGAGAAACCACAAAAAAACCAAGGGCTACATTTCAGACTCTGCAAGCCTCAGTTAGCATGTTAAATGTTAACGTTCACGACAGCACACTTACAAAAAGACTGAACGAGTATGGAGTGTTTGCAGAGGTGGGAAGTAACGATCATTCCAGCGCACTTTAAAACCTGAGTATAGCAATTTAATGATACATAAATTATATATTTTCTTACATGTTCGTACTGTGAAACATCCTATAAAAACAAGCGGAGGTACACTAACTTTGTGTTATTCAAAGGTTGCATGAAAACACTGCAGTGTAGTCCAGAATAAACAGATTCGTTTGCTGTGCTGTGGTGAGTTTACAGTAAAGCTCTGCATTGGACTGGTGCACAGTGGTTGTGGTGTTCATGGCCAGAGTTGGGGTACATCAAGAGTAGCAGAGATTAATTTGAATTTAAGCTGATAATGCTTAGATTCATTCACTGAATCCAACCTGGAGGGGAGTGGTGGCCTAGAGTTTAAGAAGCGGGTTGTTGATTACTCTGTGACCGCCAGTTCGAATGGAAAAAAAAAATGGACTGGAACCCTCAGACAGACTGAAACCATCTGGCAAGGCTTTAGAAAACCTGCGGACTGGCATGGAAAACTGAGGCGAGAAGGGTGAAGTTCCACTGCCTGTCCCCACTCCCATTAGCACCACTGTGTGTTCTAGAGTCTGTCAGCTAAAACTTTGATGAAATTGGGTCATGCAACAAGTTGCAAAAGCTGCAAATCTATCAAAGAATGGCAGAAGAAGAAAAGAATCCAGGTGTCCAGACCTCAACCTGACTGAAAGGCTGTCAAGGGAGCTCAAAGCTGTGCATCAACAAATGCCTGCAAACCTCAACGAACTGAAGCCACACTGAAGAGAAGCGGGTCAAGATTCCTCCACAATGATCTGAGACTGATAAAGTCATACAGAAAATGATTACTTGATGCTAAAGATGGTTCTGCAAGCTGTTGAATCACAGCGTGTAGTTAGTTTTTCATTGTGGCTTAATTTTTGTCAAGTGTTTTTCTTCATCTGAGGCTGCGTTGAAATATTTTTAGAACCTGGTGAGGAACGATCATTTTATTATGTTCTGATACATAAAATCTTAGCACTGAAAGAGGGAGTATATTTAGCTAACATTCATTAGATTTGTTAGTACAAAGCCAAACTTCACCAACACCCCTGTTGGAGTGCTACATTATTAAAGGCAAACAGCAGCAATAACTGCAGACAAATGCGTTTTATACTGAAACAGAATGAAGTGAACAAGGAGTTGTTATATGGGTGCATCAGAAAAATGATCTGGTATTATATGAACATGTGTTTTAATGGCAAAAAGGTACAATGTCTTTCAGTCTGAACAAATAACCTCTATAGTAGATATATTCATGTCACTATAAAGACTCAAGTTTGTACTGGTTACATGCTTTACCTTATTACATTTACATCCCCTCAATTTTCACTTTCAGTGCATCCAGACACTGAAAGCGCAGCAGGATTCAGCCAATTCTTCATCATTCAGCAGACCAACAGGAGTAACAGCCATTCTGTGGTTTCTGATTGAGTCATTGTTAAATACGGAGGGTGGGCGATTTATCAAACCTCCATGCAGTTAACTCAGAAGTCTACCACTACTATAGGAGGCTTTGACACAACACCGGGGCATGAATTACAGCCAGGGAGCTAAAATTAAGGTTTTTTTTAAAAGGATCCCAAAAGAAAGTTTCTTTTCTTTGTAGCAAATGTTCAAATATAAGACATTTAATTTGAAATGCCTCTCAGACGCTGACAGTCATTAATCTTCTGTTAATTCTCACATCACTGCTGCCGCTGCCGCTGCTGCCTCAGAGACAAGGTCAAAGTAGGAATCTCTACTTGGGCCAATTTACCTACTCAAGGAATTTAGGGAATTTTTTTACACACAGACACACACACACACACACACACACATTTCATCTCCCTCCAACCATCCTGTCTACAGCGTACATCATTCATGTTCAGCCAGTGCTCCCCATGTATTGGATTCATATGGAACCTAAACAAAGACGGGAAGGAAACACACAGAGTCACTGGGAAAGCAGAATCTCACCTGAGAGGGCAGATGTGACATTCCTGTGAGGGCTTTATGTAACACTGAGCCTGAATATACATATTTATAATATCGTCTGAGGCTCATTTCAGGCATTCAGCAGTTCTTTATATCGACTCAACAGTTAGATGATCAATAATTAAAAAAATATGCCAGATTTATTAGATTCACATGAACAACTCATTTGTGAAAGGAAGGCAGAGACACAAGTATCCAAAACACAGTGATGATTTGAGGTTTTATATTTTAAGGTTCCTACTTAGTAGCTGCTGGATCTTTGCTCAGCTGTCTTAAAAATGTAGACGTTAAACACATTTTCTGTTTTGGTGGCTTAAAAGTGGATGGAAAATTCTTCGGAGTGCTCAGAAACTAAATGGAAACAATGACTGGGCTTCTGCTGCTGAAAGTCCTACCACATGACACCACGTAATGGACCTTGAATTAAGAGGTTCAGCTCATCTTTTTTGGTTAATGCGCAGATTTGTTTAAATGTGCGATTTTGGAGTCTTTTGTAAGCAAACGACACTTCTGTTTACATTTGGTGTTTCTCACCAGAAACACTCGAGCCCTGAGAGGATGTCTCTCCTCTTAAAGCATTTTTAAAGAGTTTGCACAGTTTACATCACAATCTTCTCCGCTGGTCAAAAACGTGATGCAGAGCATTCGCACACGCTTGTCATCGTGATGGTTTTGTGTGCTCTGTTCTGTTGTTGCAGTAGCCCTGCATCTCAGCCATGAATAACAAATTGGAGTGTCATATATTGAATAAGGCATTTTTAGAAAATTGCTTTATATGGTTTTGTTTACATTAAAAATAGCATGCAACAGCTATTTTAAAAAATATTTTGGGCACATCTCGTTATGTCTGTCCAGAGCTTAAAATAGAGTGATACAGAATGATTTTAATCTGGCCTTCCAGCCAAGAGCAAAGGCGACTTTAACAAACCTTCTCTGCATACTTTACGGGTTTCTAGTAAAGTCCACCGGCCCTGGCTCAGACATGAATGACCAATCAGTGAAATTCCTCGCAGGTTGCACAACATGACCTCTCATCTCCGCAGCATTGTGCTGTACCCTGTATGCAGGTTAAAAACATGGGCCCCCTTCTTTATAATCACACTGCAATCTCCTTGGAGACACCAGAGCTGCTACTGTGCAGCTCTTTTGGCTCAGAGTCTGCTGGGACTGACCAAGTTTCTCACAGACGCCTGCGGCATTTTAATTAGCCAAAAAAAAGATACTTCCACTTGAGACAGAGTGGCAACTTAAACTGAATATCCTCCATGAGTCAGGAAACAGAGATGCTTTAAAAAGAAAAACTAATTTAAATAGGGTAAAAAATAAATTTACCATCATATGATTCTAACCAGAGGTAATATCACTCCACATTAAAATTTAAATGATGCATCATGTGTAGCATCCAGATTTACTTCACACTCACTGTTTATGGCCTGAGATATTAAAAAGTCATTATAAGAAAAGAGATCTGGCAAATTGCTGGCTGTTCTCTCAACAACAAGCACAAAGTCCCCGGAGACATGCACATCTTGTGCTCACAATTTTTTACATCTGTCCAAACTGCACTGTGCAGTGTTTTTTTCCACCTTCTCCTCCGACACTGCTGCCAGTACACAAGAGAGGGAGTGACTGACTGAGGTACGATATCGTACGAGCTCCCATTGTATCGCTGTTTATTCTGGCCGAGGTCTGTGGATTTCAAAAGAACCGTGTTTGTACTGAGAGACTGCAGCAATTCTTGTCTGTAGCTTTCATCAGTAGAAACTAAAAACAAGGCTCTTATGGTTATCTGATGTGTTTGTGCTCTGAACATTTTGGAGGGAGGTGTGGGTTTTCAAGACGGCAATCACAGAGCGTTCTTATGAAGGAAAGATTGTTAAAATACTAGGCTCATCTCAGCTATTTTGTATGTTTTTAAAAGATAAATAAAACAACCAAAAATAGTTTATTCAAGCCATCCAGCCATCAGTTTCCTTCTGCTTATCCAGGTCAGGGTCTCAGGGGTGCTGGAGCCCATCCCAGCTTTTTTTCATTTTAAATCCTGTTACCTTTTTTAATATTTTAATGTGATGCAAAATGCAAAAGTCCCAAAACCCTGATAATGGGGACATTTTCATATATATATATATATATATATATATACACATATAAAGCAATGACTGTATAATAGTCTGTTTTGTTAAAGCCATTAGATCACAGCAGCTGCCTCATCAGTGAGTTCCTGTACAGGCAAATCTGTACATCTGTCAAAGTTCTCAAAACCAGCTATGTGGTACTTTTAGGCGTGCTAACACACATGATAACGTCTCAGGAATACAAGAGAGAGTAATGAAAGTTTACAGGTGTGTAGCTGGAGTGCTGAGATGGGTGTAGTATGTACCATGAGTACTGCATAAAGTAATATAAGTATGAGAATATGGCCTGAGAACTTATTGTTGCCCTGGCTCATGTGATGGTCTTTAGAAACCTTTAGTAAATGCTAAAGTTTAAAAACAGTTTGATCAATGACTCAACATTTATTTATAATTATTTTTAAGAATTTGCTTTAAAAAAATTGAAAAGAGGAGAATTATGATGAAAGTATTAGTGTAGAACTGATAAAGTCAAACAAAAGCAGCATTAACAACTCTTTGAAGACATGCTTTGAACTAAAGGCAGAAAGACAAACTGTGACTTACGAAAAATAAAGTTAATATTTAACAGAAATAAATATTTACTGTCTATTTATACACGGGAGGTCATTTCCAGGCTTCCTCCTGCCATTTAAGTCAAAAAGCAAAAAATTAGCATATCTGAAAAATTTAAATCTGCACAGCTTTCACCCGCTCTACTCTCCCTGCACGGTTCAATTATTACATGTCATCCTTCTGCGTCCTTACCTGTTTTCCATTTGCCTTTGTACAGTTCAGTTAAGGCGAATGACGCCAAGGAAAAAATATCAGATTGGATATTTGGACACATCTATTCTGCAAAAGCCTAATTACAATTAAAGCTGACCAGCGGGAACATGCAGTTGACGGGCTCTAATATTTCAAAGCTGTATTTAATCTTTGAAAGTACACTCACACACATTTTTTTCTGGGAAATGACAAAATTAAAAAAATGTTCAACATATTTTTCTTCCTGACAAGCCTTCATTTTTAAAGCAGATATAGTCTGACTGTGATAAGGTAATGCTGCAAATCTGTGTCCCTCTCGCTGTCAAGACCGCGCACAGCAGAGCTGAACATGACTGATGAGGCGCCTGAGTCTGGGAGCAGCTCTCCTGAAGGCTGTGTGAGTCTGGCTGAAAGACAAAGTGTGAGAACACAACAAAAAAGCCTGTCTGTACTATTTGTAGAAATGAAAGTAATTAAAACAGAGAGAGAGAATTGCAGCTCCGCTTCCAAATGACATACAAGCACATTTTTAATGTGCGTGCGTGAGTCAAGAACAATGCTGCTGTTAACTAATGCAGTGACTGAAGTAATAGCTGCATGGCGTTAATGGTTTTGGGATGCACAGTAAAGCCTGTCAGATGGATTGATGGCAACAGAAAAATCTCAAATACAAAACTGTTTCTCAGCTAATCTTTCACACACAGCAACACTGCCAAAAATGGCTTCTGAAAAATCTTGTGAATACCATGCAGCGCTTCATTGGCCGCTAATGTTATGTGCTTCCTTCTAATTTGTTCTACAAAGCACTTCCTTCTGTGGCGGCTTAACACAACATTCAGTTGGAATTCTTGTTCTATAATAATGGAAATTGTGCTCAAAGACTAAACAGTAACAGTAAATGAATATAACAGGTCTGGCTCCCTTTTTGTGATGTGAGTGGACACTTGCACTCCAGTTATGAGAAAACTGGTTGTGCAGCTCACTAAATATCAGTTGTACCCAGTGGAAATCACATTTCTAGGCTTCCTAATTTATGTTAGTGTACACACACACATACACACACACACACACACACAAGCTCTGCAAGGCCGTGTTGCAGAGTTAACAAGGTCAAACAAAGCATAGCAGAGATCGCCTTAAACCATCTATCAGCGATGCTGGGTGTAACAGTCACAACTTTACATGACAACAAAACACGGCCTTCTTCCCCTTTGGGGTTACATTATTTTACAGGTGGAAACAGAGTGATAATGTGGAGGGGACATCTTAAACCTGATCCTGCAGCTCCCCTCAGATTTACTGCACTTTATGGTGAGTTTCCATTTGCTGTTTAGCTGTTTATTCTTCAGCTTTACACTTCATTCTCACTGTGCACACAACATCATTTTCAGCCACAGCAGGAAGCTCTTAAAAGCGCCTATGCCCTAACTGCTTCACACCAATGATTAGATGGACGCTGCACAACACAATCAGCAACTAGCAGGTGAACACAGTGCAGCATTTTACAGCTTAGTCACCGGAAATTTCTCCCTGTAGCAGGTAGAAAATAAGAAGAGTGGATAACAGTTTACGCTCATCAGGTGGCCCAGAGGCACGACTTTGACTTGATGATGATGTTGTAATTTGTTGACAACATGTTTGCTAACAAGTTTGCGATATCACCTGGAATGGTTATATCATCTGTGGAACCAAATCAGTTATTGGAGGTTCAAAGATATTGAAGGTCCTCAGCTGTAAAAGATATTTTTCAAACACAGCTGAGTGCCTCAGGTCACGTCTGGCCCCAACAACCTCGTCAGAGCGTATTTTCAAAAACATTTTTTTTTGTGTGTCATTTTGGAAATTTTGCACATCGTTTTTCAAAAGTCATTAATATTTTTTTCCTTTTAGGCTGATATATTTCATATTTACCGAATGCAGGCTCACTGCAGAACACTTCTTTCCTTGTAGGTACTGGATAAATGTGCAGAATTGTAACAGTATGTCCGAGCATTTGAGATAATTGTATTAACAGTAACAACTACAGTTTTAATGCATGAGATTCAACCACAAGTAGAGCTGATTTACTTGTTTTTTTTCCCCCAAGTAAATCAGCTACCACTGACACACTTCCAGACATTGCTCCACAGACACTCATACCAAGATCTAAAGGCTGATTTATATGTCTGGAAAAGCTCTACACAGAGCATGCTGAAGCCTACACAAGTACTCTTTACATGAGCATGTGCTGCTCAGCAATGCCAGGATGCTAGACTGAGTTGAGGAGTTCTATTTGTCTTGTTCTTGCTCAAAATAACGGTATAAATATGGCAACTTTGCAAAGTTCCTGCGACTCATAAGTTAATTGACAGAGCTATAGAGCTGACCAAAAAAAAAAAAAAGCATACTGTAGGGTCACATTAGAAAAGTAGCCTAACAGCTACTGAGTTATGAGCAAACAGAGTGAGGTATCAGCAGGAAGAATGAGAAAAATTTTGGATGCTGTCACTTAGCGTGCCACTGTGCAGCAAGTATTTGGTCACTGATAAGATAAATAATCCATATGTCAGTTTTAGGTCAGTAAAGGTCCTGTAGGTTAAGCTGATGCATTTTGACAGCTGCTGCTGTATTGCAGTGGGATGTGCATGATTGAGACAGCTCAGAGTTATGCCTCTGGAGGAGCCCTAATTATCAAAGCAAAATTTGCAGTGCTAAAGAAACTTTGTGGCTGCAGCGTGACTAAATTTTTACTCACTACAATCGCACACCAGGTGTCCCTAAAGTCAGTATTGGAAATGTGTTTCCTGTAAAAGTTACTGAAGTCAAAGTTTCAGATGTAGCTCCTGCTCCTTCAGTTTTTGGTCAAAGAGCTGCAGCGGAGAAATAGTCTGCAGGTGAGTAACGATAGCTATTACTCTCCTGAGCAGCTGCTGACACTTCTGCCTTGTGGAGAACATTTGAGAGCTGCGGTGATGAAAAGCTAAACTAAAGCGCAGGTGGAGTCGCTCAAAAGCTGAAAGTGACAGGCTCACTTTGCAAAGACTAAACGCACAATACAGCTACACAGCAACACCCTGATGTTTCTTAAATAATTATATGCATTCTTTCACAGCAGGCCAAATGTGTTTTTATGCTGAAAAACTGTTGTGTTAAGAGAATGTCATTTGTAATTCAATTATTTTTAATTAAATTATGTGAAGTTTCCCATTAATAGCTTGTGCATCATTGGCTTTCTGTAGGGCCAGACATGTAAGAAAAATGAACTGTAACAACAACTTGTCATTTTGTTTAGAAATGGCAAAGTTTTGTGTGTGGAATTTCCCTTTTGCTTTAATGTTGTGGGGTTTTTTTGTTTACATGGTATATCATATGGATGGTCTACATCTGACAAGTTTCACTGCCTTTATGCCAAGTTAAACTTAGCCTCTGGTGGACTTGGATAACTCCCTGGTCCTAGCATGCCAAAGAAACTAAAACTTGCGTCCTCCTTTCATGAGAGGACCCTTCGGCCCACTGAGTTACTGCTTTAAATGTATTTTCCCCCCTCCAATATTGGGTGCCAGTGATAGTTTATTTGGCAACTTAGAAATGTTCTGTCATTTTAATGATCTTCCTTATAAAGTAAAATCCAATACAGGACATTTTCTTATTATAGGCTACTTTTATCTGAAAGTATCATATAGGCTGTCATTTGATGTGCAGCCAAAGAAAATGAATTAATACCAGTGCCCTACTCTAACAGGCCAATAGCATTTTTTAACCTAACAACAAGAAACAGCAACTCATTTCCTGAAGAGAGAGTCATGATTCTGAATTAAATGGAACAATAGTGTAACTAAAGGTTTACATTGCAAAGTGTCTGATAAAAGTAGAGGTAGCACTTTATACTATGGCCCAAGACCAACGGTGTAATTCCCCTTGAATTATTTTATCTGAAATTGTGATGTAATTGTATTTACCTACAAATCCTCAGTGGTAGATACACAATAATTTGTTTTTTATTTATACACAAACCCACAACAGAACACAGCAGAATAAACAACAATCTGTTCTTATTAGCTATTAATACTTTTATTTATACATTTCTTTTCTAAAGTTTAGTTATTTCTTTGCTTTCTTTTGGTGCTTTCTTAACCAAAACCACATACAGCCCCAGCTTATTACTGGTGAATATACTGTGCATAATAGAATTATTAGACCACCACCCAATGTAAGGTTTATGCCACAGCTGCCCTAAATTAACAGTATTGGTAATCACAAAATATTTTTTTATGTTTCTCTAATGATTGATCTACAAGTATGCACAAATTTACAGTTTTATTAAAAAGCAGAAAGAAAATAAGAAAGCACATGATGATTTATTTTTATTAAGATGGAAAGTTTTTTACTTGCATTCCTGAACATAAAAATTTGTTTTAGTGGTTGGATTTTATACTTGATTAATTTCTGACTCCCCAGAGACGTCCAGTGAGCCGGCTCAGATGTGTTTCGGTGAATTCAATAGTTTTTGACACATTCACATTTGTGTTTTCTTGTTTTTATGACAGGTGGTCTAATAAATTTGTTCAGTACAATGATTACAGTATAATTTCAGATAAAATACATTGAAATCCCATTTAATTCTAGGGGATTTGCACCCTTAGTAATACACTGTGTTCTAAAGTGAGATACTCAAACTAATAATGAAACTAGAATATTTGAAATGTACAGCTTAATTTAACAAATTAGTGCTTTTGAGAAACTCTTCTTACAAAGAAATAAAAAAACAACAACAACCAGGAAGTGGGCCGAAATCACTGAATGGGGAACTAAAGAGTGCCAGGGGATGCAACCCTATACCAAAAGCTGGAAACACTCAATTACAAAACTCATAACAAACGGATGAATCACTTGTGTATCCCAGTATCTTTAACCACAGCAAACAGTGAAGAGCGTTCTCCTGGGGTGAGAAAACATGAAGGCAGCAAGACAGAAACCACAAGCCAGAAAGATCTCTTTAAAATGCTTCATCGGATTGGCGCTCCTGGAGGAAGTTGCTGGTGAAAGAGGGGTAGGATTCCAGTGAGAACAGAATGTTCCCAAGTGTTGCTCCGTACACCGGAGATTATTTAGCTGGAAATATTTTGTTGAGCTTTATACCACTCTATGTATACTCTGTCGAAGGAGCTTTGCATGATTCACAGTTTAAAATCATCCTTATGTCAGGGCTTGTTGCAGCCCCTCAGTTTGTCTGCCTGTCAAAAACTAGCTTTAAGGCTATGCCCCCTTTAAGCCAACTTTCTTCTGATTGGCTGCCCCTCACAAACAGAAGTTTTGAACAACAAGTGCCGTGGCTTCTGTGCTCATAGTCAGAGCTGTGTGCCTGTCATGCCCATATTAGGATTATTGGATCTCAGTGACATCATACAGATCCATGATTAGAAAAAACTGTTGCGTTGCGTCCACATGCGCGCGAGTGTTTTGGTAAATGTTGCTTTTTCTATGTGTTTTGGCCTTTTGTCCACATGTAAACAACATTTTTGGTCACTGAAAATGGAGCTTTGGAAAAACTACGTCTACAGACTAATGCATTACATTTGAACTCACATTTGCAGATTACTGTTCAGATTTTGAGACCATGGATTTTAGTATTCCGTTTTCCTTGCTTTATAAGAAAAGTGTAATTTTTATACTTCCTTTCCAACCTTTTTAATTTACACTTATTGTGAGCTTAGGAACATTCACAGCATGGTGAAAAATTGGTGTCTGCTATAATAAAGAAAAGTTCTCCAGTGAATAACACAAGACACTTTTTTTTAATTTTCACTCAATATTTTCCTAATTCTAAACAAGAAGAATTAGAAATGGGAAAATATTATCTTTGTTTCTTTGTTTTCTAAACAAGGAGGCCATAAATCTTTCAAATGTGTTCCCACGAACTATAAACAAAACTTGCACCTCGAGTAGGAAAGCAATTTTGTTGTAGCTTTAGACTTTTTTCCTAAAACTTTAAATCACATGATTGTTTTGAAATGATGCCATTTGGTAAGGAAGACTGGATGAGTCGTTGGGTGCTGTGAATGAAATTATAATCAATACTGAGCTTCAACTCCAACTCATCTTCAAGGCAAGACGCAAACTCCTTACACTCGTATAAATAAGCACTGAATGCTATAAAAGGGTGGGCCTTTTTACAGCCATTTTATCAAGCAAATAATATACCTGTATCTCAAAAAATCACCTTTTACATGTATATAATCTCATAAAAATAAAAGATATCCTCCATATCCGTGTGTTTACATAAAAGGGTTTCTGTGGATTGGAGCCGCCTTAAAAGACTGAAGAGACAAATTAGCTGAGACAGCTGTGGAAAAAATTCTGTTCACAATTTCCAAAATACAGAGGCACATTCTTGTTCAGTATATTTGGGGAGATACACTCCAAATATAAACCTCCCTGGGGGCACATGTTACACGTGCACGTACAGTCATCGTCTCTTTTTGTAGCATGACAACCACAACACAAGAACATGCAGGCGAAGGACGAGCAAGCTTTTGTTTTTAACCGTGTGATTGTTGTACTTGTGTTGACTTCCTGACATTTTGTCAATGAGGGAAAAAGTCAATGCACAACAATATTGTTTTTGCAAGGGGAAAGGTAAACAATGATGATCTGAAGAAAATAATTACATTGTCAGATGTTAAGTGTTCAGTTAGACCTGCTTTAGTAGACATGACATGAAAATTTCTTTATTTGTTGGTGACCTGTTGAGAGGAAGGAATCTTCATTCACAACAACTGCAACTCAGTTTTATCCAGTAAACTGCAACAGACTCACTTTATTGATTGACTGAATCCCAGGAAGTAATTCTAATGTAATACTTATGCTAACCAGCAGTGAAGATGAGCTGTTCTGTGGCACCTGAGAACCAAATTAAAGGCAAAGGCTCTCGCCAAAGATGATATCTGCTGACTGCTGATGATATCTGCTCAAGTATGGAGCCATAGCTCCATACTTGAGCTTCCTTCGGCTTTACTTGTCAGCCCTCAGACCTTGTTTTTTAACAGAAGTGCCTCCTATCAAGGATTTATTCCCTGTGAAACTGCTGATTATTTTCTGCAACTGGGAGACTGATTCAGGAGTGACAGTGTCAGTTTTACTCACCTCTGTTCTATAAGAAGGGAAAGGAAAATGTTACAGAACAAATAAATCCAACTACAAAGCCTGAACTACCAGCATGGGAAGCGCTGATGATAAAATATTGATCAATCAGATAAATGCAGCAAATTTATTACTCGCTTTAATAATCGCATCATTCCAGGATCCATTAACAGATGTGTTCAATTAAACTGAAACTCATTTGCAGAGAGATTAGAGGTGAGAATTAATTACCCAGAACTTTGCTTTAATTTGTGTGTATACAATGTAAACAACACACATAATGAACTCATATGTCTAATCAAATTAGGATGTTTGGCTCTGTAACACACACCATCCCATCAGATAACTGTGTGAGATACAAAAATAGGAAAACCAGCATGACATATTATATACACTCAGTGGCCGTTACATCAGGTACACCTTGCTAGTGCAGGGTTGGACCCTCTTTGACTCAACAAGATTCAACAAGATGCTGGAAACATTTCTCAGAGATTTTGTTCCACATGGACATGCTAGCAGCACGGAGTTGCTGCAGATTTGTTGGCTGCTCATCCAAGAAGCAAATTCCCTGTTACTGTTATCCTGTTGGAAGTAGCCATCAGAAGATGTGTTCAATTGGCACTAAAGTGTGTACGAAGTGAGGCACAAAACTACTGCAGACACCAGAACACCGCCACCACTAACCTGAACCGATGACACAAGGCAGGATGGCTCCATGTTTCCATGTTCTCTGTGCCAGATCTTAACCCTGCCATCTGAATGCTTAGCAGAAATCGAGACTCATCAGACCAGACAATGTTTTTCCAGTCTTCTATAATTGTATTCTCAGTTTTCTGCTGTTAGCTGACAGGAGTGACACCCGGGGTGTCTTCTGCTGCTCGAGCCCATCTGCTTTAAGGTTTGGCAAGCATGCAGAGATACCTTGGTTGTAATGAGTGGTTATTTGAGCTATTTCTACTTTTCTATCACCACAAAGCAGTCTGGCCATTTTCCTCTGACCTCTGGCCTCAACAAGGCATTTTCACCCAGAGAGCTGCCACCACTGGATATTTTCTGTTTTTCAGACCTCTCTCTGTAAACCCTAGAGAGGCTGTGTGGGAAAATCCCAGTTGATCAATAGTTTCTGAAATACCCAGACCAGTACATCTGACAAAAACAATTAAGCTACATTCAAAGTCACTTAAGTGTCTCCTTCATCCTGATGCTTGTTTTGAACTTCAGCAGGTCATCTTGACCATGTCTACAGCACATGCCTAAATGCACAGAGTTGCTGCCATGTGATTTCCTGGTTTGATATTTGAATTAACTAACAGTTGAATGGGTGTTATTAATAAAGTGGCCTAACATGTGCACACGCGCGCACACACACTCACACAAATATACACACCACTACAAAGTTCCCAGTGGAATACAACCACAGACAGGAGGAAGTGTGTTGTACAAGATGAAACAAACAGAGCAGAGCAATCCTGTTTAACTAAATAATAAATAGCTGCCTCTATTTACGCCAAGCCTGCTGAATGTAAACTTCACATGCCAATTTATTAGGGCATAAAGCCCAGAGAGAAAGCTTTCAATGTAACATTAACTATCCATTCGTCCATCCATCCATCCACCCATTTTCTTCCGTTTATGATTTTCAGGATCGGGGAGGGGGGGGGGGTGCTG
>JAVDPK010000684.1:38444-54170 GCA_034780415.1 Cichlasoma orientale
CGTGCTGGAACCTAGCCCAGCTGCCATAAAATGAGAGGCTGACATTAACTAATTACATTTTTTTTAAATAAAACAACTGTAAAAAAAAAAAAAAAAAAGTGGCTGGTCTGATCCCTTTAAAAAGCAGACAGTTCACATTACTTTGTGCTCACTGTTGCTACTTATTCTACGCATTTGAAAATAATCAAATATAAGCTGTCATCACACAATAATAGAAGGAGAAAGAGAGAATTCAAATGCTACTACTACAAGAAAACATCTATAAAAACAAGACTACGAGAAACACAGATAATCCTGAGTATTGCATTTGCCAATGCCTCCAAGTCTGCATGCTCACAGCAGCTTTTCACATCAGTTGTAAACTGACGTTTGACATTTCAGATGCGATACAGCAAAACATGCCATCAACATAACAAACATCTACAGTATAGAGACAGCTGCCACATACAGGAAGCACTATCCCTGTCCACCGTGGTTTAGTGCTGCACAATAAACCTTGACCTTCTGTAAGCATCAGTGTAACATTTCACTTGCATTTCCTCCACAGACAGAAGGATGATGACTGGCTTTCACCCTGAATGAGGGGGAGAGCCTATCATCAGGGTGCTCCCAAGCCAGGTCAAAAGCCTCAATAAATACAATATAATAATATTTATTATAACAATATAATAAAACCAGAGGGCTTTTGCCACTTCCTGAATACCTATTTGAGACTTTACTGAACAGTATGGTTTAATGAAGGTGCCTGTCATCTGCTGCAGGCAATAAACTGTGAGAAAATGTTTATATATATTCATGAAAGATTTAAACATGTTTTTATTATTTTAAGTGTCCTTTGAATTGAACAGCAAAAGCCATTTCATGCATACCATCCAGTTTTGAATCCAAACAGTTATCACTGAATCGTGTTTCCTGTGGTCTTTTTCTGAACCGCAGCCAGTTTCAATGAGAAACTCACAAAGCACTTGACTCTCTTTTCCATTAGTTAAACTGTAACACAGTAATGCTGTATACAGAACGTGGAAGAAATTGGTGATAAATGGCATTATCTATGCTTTCCTTCCTGACTGCTGCAACATGGATCTGATGGGTCAGTGCTGCATTCTCTATGGTCAGGCTGTTTACACAGGCTGAATGTGACTGTGGTTTTAAGGCCCACATTAATCACCCCATATGTCCATTCAGGGCCTTTAGTGACCTTACATTGTTGGACTAAATGAGGAGAGTACAGGAAAGAAGACAAAAAAGCCTCCTGCTGCACTCTGTCCTGATTTCACATAGCTAATGTTGATGCTTACAGGGTAATTCCACATAGGAGTCAGAGATGGTCAGCTGCGAATGCCCTAATTCACCTAAACTACCAAAGCACAACAAAGGAAAATATGAAGGGCTTAAATTTTCTGCTGTTCTGCCACTTTTACTCTTAGTTTCTCAGTCATAAGTGACAGTGAAATGAAGAACAGCAGGTAGCGCTTTGATTTTTCTAATACGTCATTATAAATTTGCAACCATTCCTCATGAACGGGTTAAAGTTTGTTTTGTTCATTCGTCGTATTTGTTAGACTCGCTTACTTTGACCGAGAGTCTGAGTGGCGGTGTGCAACCTCAGGAGAATCAGTTCTGAGCTTCATCCCCAGTTGCCCTCCGTCACATGTTGCACACAGCAGGGGATCATGTATCAGATGCGTTCTCACTACTGAAGCAGACCGCGCAGACAGCAGGACGCGTGACGCCCACTTAGTTGCTGTGAATTCTCTGGACAGTTTCCTGTATTATTCTCACATGGGCTCCATTGTACATCATGCAGACTTTGTCCTAGGAGACTAGCAGCATAAAGGCTGCTTAATGTCCACTTAGTGAGCGGGAAAAGTTCATGACTGCAGTGTTTGTGTAAAAATGGCTTTCATTTTAATCGTTCACTGAAATCTCACAAATTAATAATATACTTTAACATGTTAACGCGTTAAGCATTACAAGCAGGGTCAAAGAATAGAGTCCCCTGGTGTCCATAAGTTCTTCCAAAGAGACTCCAAACAGCCAATTTGTGTCTCATTTGAACCAGCTGCTTATTAAATAGTCACAAATTCAAGTTGTTAGAACCACTGCAGTGAAGGCAAAATGTTGTGGGCTTCTGTGCAGAGTATGTGGCATACTCCTAAAGCACTGGATGGTGGAGCAGAGCCATGGCCTGTTTGGCAGAGCCAGTCAAGTTTTCACATGGGAAGCTGGTCACAGCGGCCTCTTGCTGGGACTCATGAGGAAGACAGGGAGAGACAGGAAGCCACAAATGAGAACAGAAGCTGTTTATATGGCCTTATGCATACCAGACTGTCCATGTACATGCTTGGTTTACCCTTAGGGCAAGTGGTCAGATGCCCCTGGGCCATGGACCACTGTTGGAGATGTAAACACATTTCCAAATAATGCGACTTCGGTCCCTCTGGGTACTCAGACTCCCTGCAGGTGAAATCAAACTTTAGAGCCTTGCAGTACATTTGCGTCCAGGACCCTTTGCCCCTCTGTAGCACTGTAAAGTGCTCCTGAGTGACTTTCTTGTTAAGAAAAAATATATTTCAGGCTTAATAACACCCCCTTCTATAAGTGGACAAGTAGAGATTACATTACTGTGCGTGCCCCCTGCAGTTTTAGGAAATATGGAACAAATTCTGAACAAACTGGAACATCAGTCACACCGACCTCTTCAAGCTGTTAAAATATCAGCTTCATGTCATATACACAGATGTTTTCTAGAATTTCCGTAGTTTGAGGCCGGATGCTATTTCAGTATCTCTCTGTCCTAAAGGAATCCAAGCTGATGCATCCCTTGAGGTTCTATTTTTCAGCAGTAGTCAGGGAGGTCGAAAGGGTGCTATAAAATATATCTGTAAAGGCACTTCTTGTTGCGGATTGCAGGAGATAAATCAGAGAAAAATTAAGATTGTCTTAAAACTAAAATTTCAGAATGATCGTCCTCTGGACTGTCAAGGCCAAAAACACGGCTCATTACAATTGAGTTGGCAAACATTTATCAAACTTAACTGAGACAAGCGGAGAAAGGGAAAAAAAAAAAACCAAACAACGAGCCGCAGTGCAGCAGCTGCCATGGGTCTGCTGAGTTCAGTCAACCACAGGGACTGTGGTCTGCAAGCAATTACTGCTGGCTCACACTGACAATAAAATTACAACCATTACATTACTACACTTTGGTCTAGAATAGGAGATCCCTGTAGATTTTGAACATAGCAATTAAGTTTGCTCCCTCTGACTGATGTAGACCAATTGCCAGATTAGGTATGAACAAACATTTTTACATTTTAAATATGTTTACAAGGCTTGTGATTCAGAGACTTTTAAAATTACTCACTAATGATATGGAATAAATAGTCCCAACTGTGTGTAATTCAGCCCTTTCATAACCAGTTTAGATAGCTGACAAATTACACTGAAGATCAGCTTAAAGTGTAAATGTGTTGGCCAACAATATAACAGTGTCAGAATATCTATACTGTATTGCAGGGATGGATAAGATTGTCTCAGGATGTTCTCTGATTTGACATTTGAACGATGGCTGGAGGCAGCTGTGTCAAACACCTTCAGCCCAAAGTCTCCCTCAAATTTTCAGTCAGTTTGGATCTGGTCTGTAAACTTTTCATAATTGTTAAACCATTCAGTTTCTTTTTTGACACCCTGGGGATGGAGACGGTGGCCGGATCGGGGCGGTGGCCGGATCAGGGCAGCGTGCCGGCTCTATGAACGCAGCAGACTTGTTCCACCGTGAGAATTAATCCGATGTTCCGCATGACTTTTCTCCCAGGTCGTTCGCGCCCCACCCGTCATGACCCCACAGTCTGAGAAACGCCACTTTAATCATTTGCGTCTTTTAAATTTGCAACTTGCCTGTTAATGTGTCTGTCTGTGGAATCGAATACCAGCAGTAGTCCTTGAGAGCAGGTGGTCTTTATTATCTGACAAAACATTCATGTGAATCTAATGTGAATGTTAGTGTAGGCCTTTCTCACAGCAGACAATTGACTGGTCGTGGTAGGAAAAGAACGGGTGTTACTAATAAAATGTGTCACAGCCTTGACAGTGTGACAGCGTCCAATACCAGCTCCATGACAGTGACACAGTTTACACTATAACCTGTCAAAATGCCTTTAGCAACAACCTGGAAAAAAAAAGACTTTCACACTATAACCCTTTTTAAGAGCAGGTTTGTGCCACTGTAGAAAAAGAGGCTGTTGACTCAAAGCTGTTAGAAGACAATAAAGACAATGGATTTTGGCTAGAAAGAAAAAAAAAACTATAAAGGGATTGTGTTTCAACTCACAATCCAGCAAAGACATGCAGAAGTGGTTAAGGGCTGTCTCATCTTATGGCAATACACTCACTGTCCATTTTATTAGGTACCTGTTCAGTTGCATTTTAACCCAAATATGTGATCAGACAACCACATGGCAGCAATTCAAGGCATTTAGGCATGCAGACACACAACTCTCTCTGGGGTTTACAGATAATGGTGCGAAAAAGAGAAAGCATCCACTGAGCGGCGGTTCTCTGGGAGAAAATGCCTTGTTGATGACAGAGGTCAGAGGAGAACGGCCAGACTGCTTTGAGCTGAGAGGAAGGCAACAGTAACTTAAATAACTACTTGTTACAACCACAGTACACAGAAGAGCCTCTCTGAATGCACAACGGGTCAAACCTTAATGCAGATGGGTGCTACAGCAGGAGACCACGTCAGCGGTGATGATCCTTGGCGTCTGCTACGACGTTCGGATAGTAGGGTCAGAATCTGACAAACAAAATGAAAGCATGGATCTATGTTTGTGTAGGTTCTCAGTCATCCAGGTCACGGTAGTCTCAAGAGCTTGAAGAAAAGGTGACTGACTTTTTTGAAGACTTTTCACCTCTTATGAAAGTAGTTTGTCCTTGGGATGAACCAGTTTTGGGATAACCACATGTTTTTAAGCTCTTGAAATATGTGGTTATCCCAACTGGGCCTTCGTCGAATCCACGAAGACGCTCAGAAAAGGTCAGACACGAATCCCACGAAGAGAATGACAACGGGAACAACACTGTCATGCTTTATGTAGCAGGTTTGTCAGAGAAACTCATGCCAGCATGACATTCCAGTGTACTTCAGACTCAACCACACTCTAAGACAAAAATGGGTTCATCCCAAGGACTAAACTCCCAAACAAAAGCTAACCAACATAGTCTATGCAGTGCACCATAGAAGAGGCACCTCGACAGGACAGGACTCAGCTGTCCTCTGGCTCCTAAAGGATAAAGGGCACTCTTTTGAGGATGCCAGTGTTCACATTTTGGACCAAGGCACGTGGTTTGAAAAGAGGAGTGAAAGAAGTCATCTATGTCCACTGTGAACCTACAATGCAGTCTTGAGATGGCCTCCACAGTCACCAGATCTTAATCCAATAGAGCACCTTTGGGATGTGGTAGGACAGAAGATTCGCATCACGGATGAGCAGCCAACAAATCTGAAACTGTGTGATGCTATCATGTCAATATGGACCAAAATCTCTGAGGAACGTTTCCAACACTTGCCATGAAGAATTAAGGAGCTTCTAATGGGAAAGGGAAGGTCAACTGGGATTAGCAAGGTGTACCAAATAAAGGGGCCAGAGAGTGTGTAAAAAATTCATATAATAATATATCCATCCATCCATCCATCCATCCATCCATCCATCCATCCATCCATCCAGTGTGTTGCTCATCTCAGGGTTTCCAGCTCTGAGCCTTGCTCTGACCTGTCACGCAGTCCCTGATTATCTGTGTCTTTAGACCATTTAATGCATTTGTCTTTGTCAGTTTAATGTCAGGTGCTGTTAAACAATCTCTCCGTCTTACCAAAATATTTTTCAAGAGTTTTTATCAAAGTTTAAAGGAAGTATGTGATTAAGCCTTTTATTGCTCAGAAAGTCATCACTAACACGCTGTCAGTGGAAATGAATTCCTACTTATTGTGCTTTTACACTGCAGCTCACCAAAAAAGCAATGATCCTTGAAATTAGTATCATGCAGGCCGTTGATCCATTACATGAGCGAAAATTGAATGGCACATTTTTGTTCCAATAAAAAAAAAAGTTTTATAAGCACACATATACCAAATGGCTGAAAAGTATGAAAAGTTGGGGGTTTTTTTTAAATGTGGTGTGAGTTAAAAAAGAGGACAGCATGACAAAGGAGGATGAAAAAATAAAAAAGAGGACATGTCTGAAAGCTCTGCTGTACTCTTTATTAGGTTCTGGTGAAGTAAATGGCATCAAATGCTTTTTTTTTTTCCTGCATCAAAAGCTCAAAGGAGCTTTAAATAGACATGCTTTCAGTCAGTGTTCATGATATAAGATACTTCTAAGAACTGAAGGGCAGTCAGAATATGTCAGTCGCCTGAAAATTAAATTAAATCTGCAGTAAAATGATAGGATTAGTTGAGAAATTATGAAGTAAAATTATATAATTTTTATGTTAAAATAAAAAAAAACAAAGAACCTTTAGGATAACAACCTGCTTTAATGTTCATTCATTAAAATATAGTTTGGCATGTTGAATAGTACACTTAGTTGTGCAGTAAATACGAAGCCATGGCCACAAACAGCTCTGTCCAAAGGTAACAAAATCAATCGAGCAGCAGCTCTAAAATGCTCACCTTGTATCTGGTCTGTTTAATGCATCCAAAAAAAAAAAAAAAAAAAATCCAAAAAACTGCGTTTTTTCTGTTGCTGCAGTTCTGGAATATTTCTTGGCTGGATACAGCAACTTCCTGGAGACACAATGTCCAGTTGTACCCACACGTGCTGTAGACATGCACAAGCCACACACATGCAGTAGATGCACTCAAGCTTAAATAAATAAAACATACATACACAAACACATTTGTCATTCTGCATGTTTAGCATCTCTCCCAGCGTAACTGCAACCATGTGTTCCCAACATGGAAGAATCTGAGCTTTTCCTAAATATTTATAAGCTCCAAGCATCTGCGCTCACACAGTTTCATGACATCCAAAAACCCAGCTGAGATTTGTTTTTATTGGGCTGCATAACTGATAATATTCTCACAGGGAAAACACATTGATTTCTATGAGCAGATATTAATGTCAGACCCTCTCCTGAATTGAGGATAAAAAAAATTTGAGGGGGGAGGGGGCCTGAGTATTTTCCTTCAGACCTCTCTGCTGGGATGAGGCATAAATCACCAAAGTGATGAATGACAGTAAACAGAAGTGGGTTTGATATCTTTTTTTTTTTTTGATCACTGGTGAAGAAAAGCACCTGAAATTAGGTTCCAGTGGGAGCTGGACTTGGAGGCTCAAGTGCACGTCTCACAATTTGGAATTCAGCGAATGCCGATGATCCATCTGTTTCTCAGTGGCTTTGAATGGGTCCAGACCTATTTTTCGATCATCTACAGAAAGTCCCTGGTTCTCCTTGCTGCCAGAGGATCTCATGGTACACGATTCTCAGGATGAAAATATCTCCCTCCTCACAGAGGTTTGGCCATGGTCAGTGTCAAGAGAGCTATCTGTTAGGCCTTATTTTGGGACTTATTTACAAACTTCCATGCAAAGTTTATTTAGATTCGTGTCCTTTTTCCCTCTTGGCAAGTCCCCCTGAACGACTCTGAGATTATCACAACGCCTTAAGCAAAAGTTTCTGCTGTTCCTGTTGCGTTTCAGCATGTAAGCAAACTAGAACATGTGATTGATATTTTCCAGTTTGTTGGAGCAGCTCTAGACAACACAAAGCAGAAATTCCACATTAGCGAGTGAGGGATCCTGGAAGCTCAGATTTTAAAAAGTAGCTACAAAAACAAAAAAGTGTGACCCAATCATTTTTCCCATCTAACCTTGGGAATGACATCTCTGCCTGGTAAGGAAAGCATCTCTTTTCTTGGACGCGATGAGGCGTTCCAGCTGACTGTTTGGGGATATCACAACGCAGCACGACCTTTATAATCTCCTGATACACTTTTAACCTCGCTGTGATGCAGTTTCATTTAGGAGCTGTTTTCATTTTTGCCAAACTGCACACCCCGCCAACTCTATCACTCTGCAGAAGAACTCATCCATCTGCCCGTGATGGATGAAGTTAGCTAGAGACACATTAGAAAGAAAATAGATCCTACATGAAGCTAATTATAACATGGTTTGCAGATTTCTGAGTAATCAGGTCCTGATTTCTCTGCAGAGACGTGCTGACTTTTTTACATGCATTTTTTTGCTTTTAGCTCCATTATACTAAAGAGAAGGCAGACTTCCCTGTGCAACTCACACAAAATAATGTACCCCGCCTCTTGCCCTATGACAGCTAGGATACCCCCCCCCCCAAAAAAAAAAACTCTGAAAAGGATAAGCAGCAGAGAATGGATGGGTGGATCTTCAGCAGGGATGTACCATTTTTTTCCCATCCTCGAGTTTGTTTTTCACTCTGATTTCTCCAGTAGTTTATTATTATCATTATTATCTTTTAGCCAAAGGAGAAAATGGTAGAAGTTCTCAAAGACTGCACCAAATGGCAGACAGGCGCAGTCTGAAAATAGCCGGTGAACAAAGCGCACCATTAAGCAGCTTAAGAGCCAGTTATTCCCTTGGGGGCTGGTGATGCGCAAAGCAGAGCTAAAGAGAAGTAAATAACAACCTACATTCAGAGCAAAGTTAGAAACACGGGCACAAATCCCTGCAGATAGGATTGCTCTGAGTCTACTGGATGTGTAATTCAAAAAAATAACTACTTAAAAATGGATTACATGTTGTTTGCACTTCACGTTTGTTTCCGCTGCCCTGTGCGGGAAAAAATAACAATAATAATTTGACCAAACAGCAGAAGAAAGTAAAGATTAACCAGGTAAGTCAAAATTTCAAAATTCAAAAGAATTCATAGTTTTAGTCTTGATGAACACTAATTCAGCATCTTGATCCTACAATATGTTCATGCCTATGGGGACGTGATGGAAACTCGTACAGGGTAATGACCTTCAACTGGAGCACGCACATACCAGCTAAGCCACAGCTGTGTTATAGATATTTTTAAATGCAAGAAAGGCAGAAGGGGGATTCAAAGAGCATAATGTTTTTATGAGGAAAAGCTAGTTTTATACATACTGACAGCTTTTCTCTTTCCAAAGGTGTAACCAGAGAGTTCAGGGACCTGCACTCTCTGGTTACACTAGGTAATATTAACGTGTGCCATATCTTTTCAATGTCACATGTCCAGGCTATCCAAACATAGCTTGAAAGAGTGTTTCTTCCCATAAGAAATGTCATTGTTTTCTTTATATATTTCCTTTACTGGAATGGCATTCCATAGATTCCCGAATGTCTTTTTTTCCCTGCTTTTAATTATACTGGAGGTGTCTCCTTTCAAATATTTAAGACATTTTCCGAAGAACAGGGAACCTTTGATGGGTTTAAAGCACCTCAAATAAATTCTCACTGGAAAAGGAAAATAAGTGTGGGATGAGCACGGTGCACCTGGAGCTGAAGGAAGGCTCTCAGAAAAAGGGGTACGCTGAAATTCCGTTCATGACCCCAAAGGGTGACTGATTATTGCACCTCAAGGTTAGAATGTGTGTGTTCAGAAGGGCCAATAAGCCACATATATGTCCCCAAGCAGTACATATTTGCATTTCTTCTTACAGTTTAAAAAGTACATCATCAAAAGACAGACTGTTTTCATCCAAATGCAAAACACATGGGTTCATTTTATTTTAGTAACAGATTTTAAGGTTTAACTTATATTCCCACAAGTCTTCATCTCTGTCTTGCATGTTGACTGCGCGTTGGTTCTGGATTTGAATCTTTTCCGGTGCCTGGTGAGTTTCCTCTCTCCAATTTCTTCCAAGAGAAGTACATGTTAGTTTAAATGACTGCAGGTCAGCCACTCCTGAAAAACGAAATACACCCCATGATTCAGCTTGTAGAACCACCTTTATAACCAGTAACTTCAAGTACTCCATTTTCTGCAGGACTTTATCATTCTCATACATTGTTGTAGAGGAATTTTGATCCACTGTTTGTGGGCATTGGTTTTTGTCAAATATGGCACTGTGCATTGTGGCCAAATATCTCCACTTTGATCTCATCTGTTCAGAGGACGTTCAGATGCAGCTTTGCAGTCCTAAGCCGTGCTGCCGTATTCTTTTTAGAGAGAAAAGGCTTTCTTTTGGTAACCCTTCTAAACAAGCCATGCTTGTTCAGTCTTTTTCTAATTGCATTGTTATGTATTAACATGCTAACTGAGGCCTGTAGAGTCTGAGATGGAGCTCTTGGGGTTTTTTGCAGTTTCTCTGAGCATTGCACAGTCTGATCTACAGTGAATTTGCTGAGATGTTCACTCCTGGGAAGATTGTGGTTCTGCTCCAGATCAGTAAAGAGCTAAAACATCTGCTTTTATAGAGGCGCTCACGCTTGTCCGTCAGTTAATTAAGTGCATTTGATTCGTAGCACCTGGCTGCTACTTGCCACCTTAATTCCTATTGATGCAGTACTTTTTAACAACACTGCATAGACTCCTGTGATATCTTTTCTTTCTAACAATATTGTAGCTTTCAGTAGCAACTGAAACTGGTAAAGCACTATACAAATGCCTGGCCATTTCCAAGTAACTGAATAAATATTAGTAAAATATGAAATTAATTTCAACCCAATTTTGCTCCTTTCTTAAAATGGCCATTGTGTAACATTGTGCTGTTACATTAAGGTACAAAATTGTCATCAGAGGCTCAAAATATGTAACCTTCAAACCACAAGAGTACTAAGAAATAGCTCCTGTTAAAGGGGAAAGCAGTAACAGTAACAAGCATTTGTTTCTCTGGGTACAAAAAGGTACTGCATTATCAGAGAGTACAGTTACTGTACTCTCTGATAATGCAGTACTCACTGATAATACTCTCTGTATTATCCGCGAGTACACTTTTCACTGGAAAAATCTGAGAAACTGGAGCCACTGGTGCTTAAAAATACACCGTCTTCATCCAGACTCAATAACCTTTCCTTAAGGCTTCTGACCTGAACTGATATGACCCACATTGGTTCTCCCACAAATGGGTCCATTCAGCTCACTTGGATAAACAAGCAATGATAAACACAACAGCTGATATGTTGTGTACAGATTTGCCTATACTGGCAGTTAATTCTACAAGACAAAACTTCATGGGGGGGATTAAGGAGAAACTGGGGCTATTCCCTCTGGGTTAAACAGCTGATAATGAAAGGTCAATTTCCAAGACATTTCCAAGCTATCCTCTGGACAATGCACATTTCTTATCTTAATGGGTAATTCGTGTGTAATTATCCATGGGAAAAGCCCATAAAGATTTATCACCAGTCAATTGAAGCAGATAACAGATTAGGAAATAAAATAATTGCGGGGAAATTTTGCAGTTTTTACCAAATCCAAAACGGTATCGGCCAAATTCTATCAAGATTTATGGCTCATATTAGTGAAGGCAGATGGCTGAAAATGTTGGCTCTGTTTGCAGTACACCAAGTACACTCCAAACCACAACAAATATCCTGAGACAAGCGAGCAAAACACAAAGTCGGATTGAAGTCAATGTCCAATCCTCATGTTTGTTTAGGAAAAAGTCAGTTTTTTAGAAGTCAGTGACGGATTTGTTTGTTCTGAAACACTGTGAACGTGTAAACACTCTGCCTGTGTAAGAGAGCACCAAACACTAACATCAGCATGCTAACAGCTCACAGTGACAGGGATTTGAAGGTTTAATGTTTACAGAGTTCACCAGCTTGGGTTAATTGTGTTAGCATGCTACTATTTGCTAATTAGGATTATAGTGCAACTGAAATGATGAGAATGTCATTGGTTATACAGGAAGGGTATTTACATGGGGCTATTACATGATTATAAATGTTTAAATTTCAGGGGAATAACAGTATCCATTAATCCACTCGGGCTCATGCATGTCTTAACAAAATATTAATCCAGGAGAATCTGAGAGCCCCTTTGTCTTCCTTTGAGCCACGATTATGGTTTCTATTCATATTTTTCATCAAGCAGCCTGATACATCACACACGTTTAATATCTGTATAAGTAATCCATAATCTGTCATATAATCTTTCTCTTTGTTTCTCAACTTTAACGTATTGATTCTACTCAGGCTAAACAACACAAGCAAGACAACCAAAATATTTCCTTGATATATTATGTGTGTATCATTTAAATGAGTGGCTTTTACTGACAGCAATTCATTTAACTCTGACAGTTCAGTGCCAAGTTTAGATTTAGTTTGCAGCCCAGCCCAGCGTTGATTACCATACAGAGATGTCCTTATCATTCAGCACCTGATTCACAAAGGTTTCCATTCCCTTTCCTTGCCCTTTTAATTTCCTTGATGGACTGAGACACAGGCTGAAGCCGGATATGAGGACCATAAGTGAATAAAACAATGCAGTAAACATTTGAATTTATCGTAACTGTTATTCCGGTTGCATCAGCTGCAGGACGGATGAACAAAGAAAACTGAAACACTATAATTTATCTGATTGGTTTTTATTCTCATGTCAATATTAGTTTGTCAGCTCCATTTTTTTCCACAATGTACCTCTGACAAAAAAATGCACACTACACACTTAGCACATGCGCAGCTGCAGTCTTACACACTCTTTAATCACAACTTGTGCCAAAGTGACAATCAATCTTAAATTATAATGACAAATACTTGTACTTTCTTTTGAATTTTGAAGACAATTCCACATCAACAAATTGCCAGTTACTTGCATTTCCAGGTGCAATAAGATGGCCTTCAGATGGATTGCTAGTATTTCTGGAATAAAGATGTAAAGCACAGAGGCTACAACAATATACGTTTTTATATGACGAGAGTGCCACTAACATGCTATTTGACAGAGCGCGTTGTCACATGTTTGCAGAGCTAATGACCTGTCAGTGGAGGTGAAATGGCATGCTTCTGGACTAGATGTTCTTTTTATTGGGAAATAAAGCTGCAATTTAATTTACATACCATAAACTAAAGAATCTCCTAGAGGCATCTAATTTAAGACTGCAATGAGAGATCACTGGCGTTTTGCCCACATTAGTCAGAAATCATGCTAGAGTAGTTCCAGAGATGCTGTGGTGGTGGATCAAAGACCTCATCGTGAGGAAACTTTAAAGACATAACAAGTTTCACCCTCTTCACAAAACCACAGAGGCAATCATCTAATGGTTGGAGCTCACTCCACTGCTAAAGTGTCCACTCAGCAGCACTCAGGCTGTATGTACGGCCTGGGTTCCTGCCAGGCCATTTCCAGCCTGAAGCATCATTGGCCAGGAATCCACTCTGATGAACACACCGTCTGACAACCCAACTACAGTACGGTCTTTTGTCTTTGTCAAACAACTTGCCCTAACACTGATTTTGCAGGCATGAGCGTTTCTCATGCCCTTGCCAGAGAGAAAGGAACGTTAGCACAGCCAGCAGCAATACTAGGATTTTATCAAACTGAAGGGATCCATTCCTGCCTCCATTGGCTCCAATTTAGGATTTTTTTTCCCTTTCAAATATAAATAGCACTTAAGAGAGTGCAAGACTTGCAGTTTTTCCACTAAGAGACAAAATCACCTTTTTGCCAGTTCTTCATTTCCAGAAGAGCAGATCCCACATCAGTATGTCCTGCTGTATATTTTATACAACTGTACGGACAGTCCTTGTGACTGTAACCGTGTGGGCAGGTATTATAACATATTGACCCCGGAGAGAGAGAGAGAGAGAGAGAGAGAGAGAGAGAGGCAGAGAGAGGTGGAAACAGTGAATGTCAGAGAGATGCTGAGCTCAAAGATAGTATTTCCATGTATCTTCTACCAAATAAACTCAATCACGCCCTGGGCTTTTTACAAGCAAGAGAAAGGCTATTCAGCTTTTCTTTTGTGCAGCCAAAACAGTTTAGTCTCCTCTGGCAAACTGGCAGCATTGATGAAATCCATTTTCTGCTCTTTTCATTACTCTTTAGTGACTGATGCCTTGCTGCTGAGCCGCCTCGAAGCTGTGATGTAACCACCGGGATCTTGTTGTCCTTAAATTATTGTACAGCACCGATCCAAGATCCACAAGTGCAAGAGCAATTTTCAAATAGTTTAAACTGCTTCGATTCACATTAGACAAAAACAAATGAATCAGTCTGATCAGACAGATAACAGTCGCTGTGTCAACAGTTTTCTCTGGCTCCAGTTCATTAGCAGAGGAAGTTCATATTACAGTGTAACCAACAGGTAATGACACCAAACGGCAGCCAGCAATATTAGAACCAACTGCACCAACACACGTGGATACAGACTCCGTGTTGCAGCAATTATGAAAATAAACACAATTTTTAAAAAAAAAGAATGAGAAATGGTGAAGCGTACACGGGACACTTCCCTGTCTGTGGTTCGGAGAGGTTAATGTTAAAACCACCTGACGTTAAAGTGCATATGGTTTCGTGGTTTTTCCACCATTCCACTGAAAGCACTTCATTAATATAATGAAAAACTGTTGCTGACAAGAATATTATCAATCCTGCTATTTAAAACCAAACGCAGTATTATCCTCGCCACTACCTCTCCGGTAGTTTTCGACTCTACTGCAATGCAGCTGATGCAACCCAGAAACTGGATAAGGAGTGTAAAAATGTGAAGAAAAAAAAAAGGTCTGGTTGCTGTTCAGACACAAATTCCAATAGGACACGGTAAGGGAGCTGGGTAGGCAATATGCATAGCACACATTGTAAAGCGTATTAAATTATATTGTGGCTTGTCACGGCTGTGTTCTTAATATCTACCATCTCTGCAGGTATTTCCATTTGCAGCAGAAGCAGTTTGGGCAGAAAGGCATTCATGAAACATTACCAAACTTCTAAAATCAGCAGTTTGACTTACCGGGGGAGGAAATAGTTACTACTCATCTTTTCTTCGTTTTAGGTGAAAATATTTGGGGTACGTCTGGACTTTTTTCTACAGATATGCATTAGAGTATGTCAGAGGTTTATCAGCTAAATTTGATTAAAAACTAATAATAATAATAATAATAATAATAAAGACAAAAAAATAAGGCGGCTCTGGTAACTGCACAGTTTTTCTGAGTAGTTTTAGTAGATGCATTCTTTTCCTTCCTTCATTTCATTTATCCATGACAAAGTCTCAAAGGGCATTTTTAACTCTGCTTCCCATTTACAGTGACAGTCGTTAGAGACTTGGACAGACATGTGGGTATTTTGCCAAAATAGTTATGTTATCTTAAATTAGAAACATTCATTGGTTGCCCCAGATGTCTGTTGCCGGGGAAATGAAAACATTAAAGCTGGCGTCGGTCTGGCTTCTGTGCTGTGGTTCCTGGGAAATGTGCTACCAGACATTTATGCCTGTCACATCTCTGAGCTGAGGTGTGAATCCTCTACTCCTCTGAAGAAACCCAGATGGGACCTCCCTTTAGAGAAAGTTGTTTTAAGAGAATTTTATTGCTCGCTCAAAAGTATCATGCATATGGAAAGATTTATTTGATAAATGGACACTGGGAGAAACTTGAAAGCGCCACAGACGCACCATTCGGATACTTTCAGCCCACTGAATGGTCGTTATGTATCAGCAGTCACCATCTGCTAACTTCCAGCAGGGTCAGTATACTGTGTTCCAACCAGTGGTGGACAGAGTACTCAACTCTAGTACTTAAGTAAAAGTACTGATACTCGTGGTCAAATTTTACTCAACTA
>JAVDPK010000684.1:54270-69217 GCA_034780415.1 Cichlasoma orientale
TAAAGTAAAAATACTCAAAAATTGTACTTAAGTACAGTACTCAAGTAAATTTACTCCGTTACTGTCCACCACTGGTTCCAACACAGACTGCACAGATTATGGAGACTAGTGGTCATGTGAGAAGAAGGCCATCGTCTCTGGTGGTAATTATCATGGTAAGTTAGCAAGATAAAGAGTGTATTTTAACCCCGTTATTCTAACCAGGGGCAGAGGAGAGGAGTAGCATTGCCTAAAGTCTGGCAACCTCACACAGCCCGTTAGTGGACCACACAAACGGTTATAGAACTGGAGTTGGGCCATTAACAACCATCCAGGAGAGCCTTTTTAAGGTATTATTTCTCTATATAAATGCCTCAAAAATTGGTATCATGTTGTTGAGCTATAGAAATAATAAGAATAGAGACGTTCCTATTTGTTTA
The DNA here is from genome assembly GCA_034780415.1 of Cichlasoma orientale. NCBI lineage: Eukaryota > Metazoa > Chordata > Actinopteri > Cichliformes > Cichlidae > Cichlasoma > Cichlasoma orientale. The sequence continues at coordinate 54,690 of JAVDPK010000684.1, forward strand.
ATCAGTTGAAATTTATTAAAAGAAAAAGCTCATATAAGTTAGAAGTCCATAGTTCACTTTTATGTACATAAACAAATAATTGAAGTGGCCTTAAGGAGATGGACTAAATCTGGCTGCCCCTATAAAAACTGTATGGCTCCACTGACTGAGAAATTATGTTTCTGAGCTTTACCAGCCAGCACTTGAAAACAAAACTAAACATCATGATGTAATGATTCCACCCCTCCAGCCTTAAACGCAGAATTGTTGTTGCTAACCTGAAAACACAAAGCACATTACTGCCATTCAGCCGGCTGGAACAAACAACTTTGAATGACATTATAACTACCAGCTAGGTGGCAAAAGAGACCATGTATTGGCAATGGGGATAATAACAACTGATGGAGGCAATTTTATATGCCGATACCATTTGAAACTGCTGGCAGAGCGCAGGATACCTATGGATTGGTTCATCACAGCAAACAACCCGTTGCTGCATTAGTGATAGAAAATCATTTATTAGTGATGCTGTGAGGGTTTTAATTCAAAGCAGCATTTACACTTCTGTGGGTATGTTTGCTCTTTTAGCTAATACCAACAACAGCAAAGCCGAATTCCAGCATAGCTCTCAGATTGTCTTTTGCTTCCACAGAGTTTATACCTACAGAGAAAGTACTGCTTTAACCGCATTCATCCAGGTGGAGGATTGTCTCCTGAGCCACCGGTGCAGTCTGATGGATGATTTTGGCTTCAGTCAGTTAAGGAGGCAGGCGCAGATGTGATGCTTATTGAGTGAGTGTGATAACGCTAATGGCTGTTTTCTGCAGTTTTCTTTCTGTTTTTCTCATTTTGTTTCCTTCCTGCTTTCTCTACTCAGTCCTATATACACTGCTTTTAAAAAAAAGGAACACTGAAAACAAAATCACACTGATATGGGCTGGGTAATTTATTAGAAATGAAAGGATGCCACTTCATTTGATGGAAATGAAAATTATCAACCTACAGAGGGATGAATTCAAAGACACCCTGAAAATCAAAGGAATCCAGGACCCACTGCACCAGTGTAGGGTCGAGACTGAAGAGGTCTGTGCATCCCGCCATGGATATCCCTCCCAAGACCAGCACTGACCCACCACCAGTGATGCTGAACGATGTTAAAAGCAGCATAACGTTCTCCACAGCTTCTCCAGACCCTTTTACATCTGTTACATGTGCTCAGGGTGAACCTGCTCTCATCTATGAGAAGCACAGGGCGCCAGTGGCGGACCTGCCAGTTCTGGTATTCTATGGCAAATGTCAGTGGGGCTCCACAATGCCAGGCAGTGAGCACAGGGCCCACTAGAGCACATCGGGCCCTCAGGCCACCCTCATTTAGTCGTTTCAGATTATTTGGTCTGAGACATCACACCAGTGTCCTGCTGGAGGTCATTTTGTAGGGCTCTGGCAGTGCTCATCCTGTTTCTCCTTGCACAAAGGAGCAGATACCAGCCCTGCTGATGGGTTAAGGACCTTCCATAGCCCTGTCCAGTAACTGCCTGTCTCCTGGAATCTCCTCCAGGCTCTTGAGACTGTGCTAAGAGACACAGCAAACCTTCTGGAAATGGTACGTGTTGATATGCCATCCTGGAGAAGCTGGACTACCTGTGCAACCTCTGTAGGGTCCACATATTGCCTCACGCTACCAGTAGTGACACTGACCCTAGCCAAATGCAAAACTAGTGAGAAAACAGTCAGAGAAGTTGAGGAGGAAAAAATGTCAGTGGCCTCCACCTGTAAAACCATTCCTGTTTGGGGTGTTGTCTTATTGCCCCTCCGGTGCACCTGTTGTTAATTTCATTGACACCAAAGCAGCTGAAACTGATTAACAGCCGACCAGATCAATGTCCCAGAAATTTAACTGACTTGAGGCTAAACTCTGATTAAAAAGGGTCCCTTTATTTTTTTTTTTTAGCAGTGTACAATCTGTCAAATATCACCATGAAACTTCTCCAGCTGATTACTTATATCAAGAATATTATTTTTTGTATTACAAAACTTTGTGAATAGTTAAATTAATTGACATTCTTTTTAAAAACAGACCATTAAAGCAGAACATCTAAGCATTCAACAATCAAAGCCTTTTACAGAGGTGATTTTGAATATCTCATTTTGTCACTGTTTTAACAGAAAACTTTTTTTGACAGAGAGAAAATGTGAATTTTTCCATGTTTTTAGTAAGACAATAATGAGTCTTACTAAACTCCTTTTGAGAAACAGATAAGTGTAGAAAATTGTATACAGTACAGGGCAAAAGGTTTTCAGACTTTATTATAATTTGTTGTCATTTTTTCCCCTATATCTGCATTTTCAGATATTGTTTTTGTTTTTTAACATTGACCTGTGAATTATTCAAGCATTAAAAGGTACCTAACTCAAAGGATAAGCCGGTGTTGTGTCAGCACATAACAGACAACTTAGAAAAAAGCAATTTTAGATTATATCTAGGCACTTTGTTACTAGCAGCCTTTCAAAAAAAACATTTTGTTCCCCTCTCTTTAGTTGAATCTTTGAAAAATGCCATAGAGAACACAGTTTGACAGGCATAAAATTGTATTTTTGTACCAACAAGGTGATTCCCAAAGAGCTATTAGCTGAAAAATTGGCATATTTCAGAATGGTGAGAAGAACTGGACAAGTGGGGGACAAAAGAAGTGGCAGGCCTTCAAAAAATATATATACAGCAGATGAACAGTAGCTGAAAGTCATGTCTTTGAGAAATAGGAGAAAAAAAATCCAGTACAGCCCTGACACAAGATCTGAGAGATGCATCTGGCCCTTCAGTTGATCCATCTGCTGTTCACTGAAGCCTCGTCAGAAATGGTCTCAGTGGAAGGGTGGATGTCAGGAAGCCATTCTTAAGGAAGGCAAACAGGGACAAAAGGCTGAGGTATGCCACATTACCCAAGAACTGGACTGAAAATCAGTGGCAGCAGGTCTGATGGAGTGATGAATCCAGATTTTTAATTTTTGGTTCAAATTGTCAGTACATATGGATGAGGTCAGGAGAAAGGTACAGTGGCTACAGCCATCTGTAAAACATGAGAGAGGCTCTGGCACCGTTTGGAGCTGCATTTCAGCCGGTGGTGATGGAATTATGAACACAGAAAAGTACAGTCAGATTTTGATCCACCGTGAAATATCATCTGGGAAAGCATCTGATTGGCAGTGGCTTCGTTTTTCAGCAGGACAATGATCCCAAACTAAGCAACTCAGTTTTTAGGACTCTGAAGCACGACCCAGAGACCAGCTTTAAAAGGTTTATTAACAAGAATGTTTAGGAGACAACAAGAACTTGTGGACTGAAAGAACTCAGGAGTGGTCAAGCAAACGCACTTCAGGGAACCCTGAGAGGCTTCTGGAGAACAGAGAGACAGGGACCCTTTGGAAGCCTAATTACTACAACCATTAACTATACTAGCCGGAGCTGGTCCTTATATGCTGGCAGGCTGATGCGTACATGAGCAACAGGTGTGCAGGCTGACATGCAGGACCTGGAAACTCCACCCAATAGGTGGGGCTAGGTGAGTGGAAAAATTCATAAAAGCAGAGAACCCCTCTAACCAGCCTGCCACTGCAGACACCGCCATTGCAGTAAAAGCATACCTGGATAGAAACAATAAGCTCGTGCTAGCAATGATGTAGCCTCTGTGGTGGTAATTTGGCTCCCTGTTGATAACTGTGTTCCTCGTGTTTCCCTTGTTAGTAATCTTGTTTCTCCTTGTCTCTCCTGTCCCATGTCTGCTGCACTTAATCTCCGTGTTTTCTACTCTGAAGACAAGTCCGCTTTCTTCATCACAAGTCTCACCTGTAAACTCAAGCAGGTCACCTTCTGCCTGGGAAGAAAACTATACCTTCCTCTACTCTCCGCTCCATTCCCTCCTGAATTCCTCTGGCTGCCAGCAGTCTGCTCCTCCTTCCACTAAGTGTAAGAGAAATAAAAAGAAAGAACTCAAACCAATTTGCTCAGTTCCATTAAACTATGTTCAATACTCACCTGGACTCTGACTAACTGTTATTCTCCTCTTTGGCAGAAACCCCAGGCCTGGAAAACAAAATTTACAGGTAATAAGTTTAGTTATAGTTCAATGTAAGTTCAAAAGCTGAACAGCTGAACCAGGGTGAACTTTCAGAACTGCTTTATTTCTTCATGGCAGAGTTTAAACACGATGCTGGAAACTTTCCTCAGAGACTTTGGTCCATATTAACATGACAGCATCACGCAGTTGCTGAGATTTGTCGGCTGCACGTTCACAATGCCAATCCCCCATTCCACCACATTATGTAATGCTCATAAACCAGTTTGAGATGAATAGAGCTTTGTAATAATGGTGCGTTATCCTGCTGGAAGCAGCCATCAGAAGATGGGTACACTGGGGTCATAAAGAGATGGACATGGTCAGCAACAATACTCAGGTAAGCTGTGGTGTTTGAATGATGCTCAGTTGGTGCTAAGGAGCTCAAAGTGTGCCAAGAAAATATCCTCCACACCATTACACCAGCAGCAGCAGCCTGAAACACTGACGTGATGCAGGATGGTGCCATGCTTTCCTGTTAACACCAAATTCTGACCCTGTCATCTGAATGTTACAGCACAAATCGAGACTCATCAGTCCAGGCAACATTTTTCAAACCTTTTGCCCAAGTTTGATGAGCCCGTGCACACTGTAGCCTCACTTTCCTGTTCTCAGCAGACAGGAGTGGTAGCTGGTGTGGTCTTCTGTTGCTGTTGCCCATCTCCTTCAAGGTTCTACGTGCTGTGCGCTCTTCTGCGTACCTCGGCTGTAAAGAGGGGTTATTTAAGTTAGTGTTGCTTTCCTATCAGCTCAAAGTCTGACCATTCTCCTCTGACCTCTAACGTCAACAAGTCCTTTTTCTCCCAGAGAGAAAATGCTGCTTACTGGCTATCTTCTCTTTTTCAGACCATTCTCTGTAAACTCTGGAGATGGTTGTGTGGGAAAATCCCAGCGGATCAGCCGTTTCTGAAATACACAGACCGGCCCATCTGGCACCAACAACTATTAAAGTCATTTAAATCACCTTTCTTCCACAGTCTCATGCTCTGCGGTCATCTTGACGATGTCTACATACCTAAATGCGTGGAGTTGTTGCCATGTGGTTGACGTGTGCATTAACGAGCAGTTGAACAGGCGTACCTAATAAAGTGAATGGATAGCGTACCTGTATGCATTGCATGTTTTCTGAAGATCGATGTTTAAATATGAAAAACGAGATTATTTATTTTTCACTAACTGATTATTTTTACCAGCATTATTGTAAATGCACTGACAAACAGCATCCGCTGAATGTTCAAGCCTGAGTCATTTCGGGATAGAGCAGGATGCTGTGTACTTGGCAATTCATGACTTTGATGAGCAAAAAAATCCCCTCCAAGAGACGGATGCTCGAAGAAAAGAGCGACAATCCTGGAAGAGCGGATCACATTTTCTATCTCTGAATCTTGGCTCCTTGAGTCTATTTATGGTCATTCCAAAATCATGCTACTAATCTGAAAACCCAGTTATACAACAACAAAAAAAAGTATTTTCAAGGTCTCTGAGTATTACACAACATCACCCATATATGGCCTGGGAGAGGCTACATGACTAAACTACACAAGCCCACTCATCCAGGTGGGCCGCTATAGATTAAGTGTGTGTGGGGGCTTCAACTGCCAGCTGGCATCAATGTGCCTATTGATGGCATAAAAAACATCCGAAGCAACTGAGAGGAGAGACTGCCCTGAGATGAGAAACTTTCTTACATAAGTGCTGTGTGCGAGCATCCGTTTGTCTCTTTTTCACGGGTCACGCTGTACTGATCCTAAACCAGTCCTGTGTGTTTGGATTGCTCTCCTTTATTGAACTGCATAATACTGAACATATGGTGTCAGTGTGCACAGCTTTCCTGCCACCGTGTCACTTGGAGGTCAGGTCTTGAACAGGAGCAGCACAAGGTCAAAGAGGGGGAGCACTCAGCTCTTAACTCTCCACAGCAGGAAAAAACATCAACAGTCAAGTCAGCTGAGCTGAAGTTGTTTTACATGGAAGCTTTTGGACATTTCTGAGAACTTAAATGATTGTTTTTATACGACGACGGGAGACGTCAGATTGAAGCAAAACTTCCCTGTCGCATTTGTTCTTGACAGTCGATCCTTAAAATATAACTTGTGCAAACACTAAATAAATCTTTGACATTTCAAAACAAAATAAATGTGGAAAATAAATGTGGATATGTTTTTATCTACTGTCTACTTTCTTAATCTTACTTGATTCATGTTAAATGGATTAAAATAATGACAAAACGCTGCACAGAACTAGGAGCCGTGTCTCTAAAGAAAAAAGAAGTCAAATTACTCCTTGTCTTATGTAATTCAAGATTTATATTGTTTTTCCTGCCAAGAATAAAAACTGATCCTCTTGAAATTGAGGCAAATCTCACCACAGAAGCACATGAAAAGAAGGAGGACGCTCGTGCTGAAGTTGAATTTTCAGCAGGTGATGGTGAATGTTTCGATCACCCTGGGCACTTGGCAGCACGCTGAGCAGCTTTTATGTTATCTGGAGGCTCAGTGCATTCAATCAAGTGAAATGGTCGGTGAAATGCAGTAAAATCCGGTCATAGATACGATTTGAGATAATTCCAGGTGATTCCTCTTGTAAGGAAAGATGCACAAAGTACTTAAGTACTCTGGTGCCTGTTGAAGGATTGACAGGCTAATTCCTAATCCTCCTCTGAAGGAATGCCGCTCCTCACAGTAAAGAAACCTCTTGATTTGCAGTTGGGAGTCTTACTGAGCCCTGAATTACTTAAAGGGAGGGGGGGTGCTTCCATGAACTCCTTTCATTTATTTATTTATGTTGGTTGAGTTAAATGTTTTGACCTTCTAACTTTCAAACAGCGATAAGACCAAGGCTGTTTAAAGCGTTGCTCACATTGCAGGGGACCGAACACTAGCTTCTGTTATGAGCTCTATCAGGATGACTGATCTTTCTTACACTTAATAAAAAGTTAAGCTCATAAACTTATAAACTTCAGGACTCGACAGCGAAAAGCACTATGTGTTCACCGACGCTTCGGATTACTTGAGATTCGAATAATAAATAATCTTCTTGGCACATACTTGGTGTAAGTGCACTGAGAGGAACATAAATAAGTAGTGATTGTGCACTGAAAAAACATGGAGGAGCCTGTGGGATAAGAGATCAGCAAGAGCAAGTTTGAGGTAAACTGATTTGTGTGTTTCACTTCCTTATTTGCTTAAAATTTAAAGATAAACGAGTCGAGAGAGCAAATCATTTCTCTCCTTCTAGCAGGAAAATGAATTCCTTTCTGGCTGTTTTTCAGAGAAACAATTCTGGCCTTGAAAATTGTCCTCTCCAAAACCATTAAATGCTTTTACTTTCCTTTTCGCTCTTGGATTAGTGTGTTTTTTGTTCTTCTCTAAAGAGGTGGATGCTATTAAGCCTTCTGAATATGCAGGAGGTGGAAGCTGTCGTTTCACCGTTTAGAACCTGTTAATGCTCGGTTCAGAAATTATGCAGCTTTTGTTTGGTCCATTTTTTTTCAGTACATTTTTGAAAAACAGTTCACTTCATGTGTTTCTCCAGTTCTGTGCACATGTTCCACGGCTGTCTTTCTGAAAATGTTTAATATTATAAGATGTGCAGTGGAGAATTAATTTTTGACATTTCATACACTGAACATGGTTCTTTAAATTCAGTTAGTCTCCTCCCTTTGGGTTCATCTGTTTCATTTGATAACATGAAGCTAAAGTTCTTGCAGGTTATGTGTGTAACTATTAAAAATGACAAATTCTCCAAAGTGCAATCATGTCTCTGAATAAAAATAAAATCTTCTTTGCACTGAATCATAAAACAGGCAACTTTGAGTTCATTGACACCTTCTTGTGTTTGTCCTCCTGTGCTGCATCATGAGTGGTCAAACAGCTCGGCAGCACTTTATAATACGGCCTGTGACTATGTGTGATTTCCCTAGAATTAAATGCACTTTTATTGGATTTTATGTGAAATTAAAGATTCAATTATATTTACCAAAAAATACTTTTTTACTGACAATATTGAAGTAGTGAGTAACTTAAGGTATTTTCTTAAGGCGTTTTACAGGAAATAAATTACACTGTAAGTAATTTTAAGTGGTGGGTAACTTAGCATGAACTTTAGAATCAAAACACGCATTATTTCCCCACCTTACGCTGTAAATATGCAGTACTTGCAGGTGTGTGGTTCATGTTATGAAGCAAAAAAGGATTTACAGAATAAGTTGGGGAAATATTGTTTGTTTTTATACTATAAAATACATGAAAGTTACTCACTACTTCAAATTACTTACAGAATAATTATTTATTCTTTCCTGTAAAAACTTGAATAATTCTAGTTTATGTACCAGCGACTATTTGTAGGTGAACATAAATACATTGTAATTTCAGATAAAATACACTTGAAATACACTTTTAATCCGAATGGAAATTACACCCTGAGTCGCTGGCCGCATTATAAAGTGCTACTAAAAGCTGTTAAACAGCAGGAACGTGTATCAGGAATGTGCATGTGCCTGAACTCAGACCATTAAATCTGCCACTCCTTGCAAACCTACATCCAAAATGAGATTACTCTGAGGAACTCCTGCATTTTACCAAAATAGGAATAATTCACGAGAGACACCTGTTATAGGAAAAGGGGATTGTATGTATGATTATCTACGTTTGAACTTAATCGGTTTGAACTTGAAGGCTTAGCCATCTAAGCTGACTGCTGGAACATCCTGAATATTTACCGCACTGAAACTGAGCATGTCTCACACAGGGGCACCTTGATTTAAAATTATTTAATTATTTCATCACTTTCCACTGTCATCGCATCTTTTTTTTTTTTTTTATGCCACCGTGCTGCCAAGCAAAGCAACAATACCTGCAACAACTGCAACAAGGTTTAGTCTCAGAAGGTTAAGTGGCTGTGGCACGAAACTTGTAATTGTCCGGTTAAGTACCCTCCCCCAGTGGGGAAAAATAAATCAGACACCAATGAAGTGCTTCGCCCAAAACGCGCGATTCTTTACTCTGTCCCGCAAAAAAAAAAGGGGGGGGGAAGTATGCGCATTCTGTGCAATCACTGCTCTTCGTGAGGTGCGTCACGAGCACTTCATAAGCGCGTATTTAGGTATGTTTGGTCAGTATATGGCGACGCTGTGTGCGGAGGAGAGGAGGCAGGAGATGACTGCTGCCCCCCTCACTTCTCCACTAAGCTCTCAGGAGAGTGGGGGGAGAGGGACTGCATGGGGAACGTACGGCTGCACAATCATCGTTTTTCTCTGATAAAACATTTGGAAACTAACTTGAAGAAGCGCAGTCAGCCATGCGCACGTAGACCATTTTTGGCTGTTTGTGTTAAATCCCTTTCTTTACGGTCACAAGTGATCTGAAGCCTGCTATGGAGGACTTCTTGAGTCAAAATGAGTCTGAGCACTGACAATGTCACAGGCTTGTGGAAAAATGGTTCCTCGGAACTCGACGGGGCGTCTTCCCACTTCAATTTCACCAACAGCTCTGGGGGCAACCACACGGAGATGGACCTCACCCGAGCCATCCCGCTCGGCTTGGTGCTCGGGGCTTTTATCGTGTTTGCCATCGCAGGCAACATCCTCGTAATTCTCTCTGTAGTGTGCAACAGGCACCTGCGGACCCCGACCAATTACTTCATCATCAATCTGGCTATCGCAGACCTGCTGCTGGGCACCACCGTGCTGCCCGTGTCTGCCACTCTGGAGATCCTAAACTACTGGGTGTTCGGCAGGATCTTCTGTGACATCTGGGCGGCGGTAGATGTGTTGTGCTGCACCGCGTCCATCATGAGCTTGTGCGTAATATCTATTGACCGCTACATCGGGGTGAGCCACCCGCTGCAGTACCCAGGTATCGTAACGGAGAAGCGGGCTCTGCTGGCCATGCTTGGAGTATGGGTGCTGTCGGTGGTCATCTCCATCGGACCTCTGCTCGGGTGGAAGCAGCCACCATCGCCGGACGACACGATGTGTCCCATCACTGAGGAGCCGTTTTACGCGCTCTTCTCCTCCCTCGGCTCCTTCTACATCCCTCTTGTCGTTATATTGGCCATGTACTGCCGTGTGTACATAGTCGCCAAAAGGACCACTAAGAACCTGGAGGCAGGTGTGATGCGTGAGAGGATGAACTCCAGCGAGCTCACCCTCAGGATCCACAAGGGATCTCAGGTGCACGAGGATCCCGGCAGCTCTGGCACCGGCAAGGGCCGCGCGCACCAGGCTAGAAGTTCGCTCACGGTGAAACTGCTGAAATTCTCCCGGGAGAAGAAAGCAGCTAAAACTCTGGGAGTTGTGGTCGGCATGTTTACCCTTTGCTGGCTGCCCTTTTTTCTCGCCTTACCCATAGGTAGGTTCAGTATGGGGGGTCTTTTGCACTGTCATGACTACACTTATTTACACTGAGCGGCTTACAAAAAAAAGACAGCCACAACCTTTTCCCTTTGCAGCCCACTCCAGTTTTAAAACTGTTTTTTTATTTGGCCAAAACAGAAAATAAATTACAGTGATATAAATGTCTGTGGAAAGCTAAACTGGTGTCGTTAAACACTGCTGCAGGCACTGAAAATCATATCTGGTGCAGACAGAACCTCCTGGGTTGCTGTATTGTCATTAAACCTGTCAGGGGGCTCTACAGGGTTGGTCATTCATGCTGAGATAAAAACCCTGTCATGTAGCTGTGTTCAATATGTGACGCAGAAAGAGTGAATCAATATTATTCCTCTGACCTAAGCCTCTGTTTATGTCACAAAGTTAGTCAACAATTTATCATACAGACTACTGGAAAGCTAAGATTTTCCTGTTCTGTTCTCTTTACTAAAGCCAGGGCATTACTCACACTGTCTCTGAAATCAGGGCCCATCATAAATGCTAAAACATTTCAAGGAAGTGGAATTCGTTGAAAGCAAACACATTCAGCGTAACTCAGTGACTCGGTTAATTTGTTGCTGCACCAAATGCACTGAGTGCGCCTGCTGAATAGTAGGTGGCCTCTCTCTGCACTGGTCAGTTATTGCAGAAGCCCGTGGAGCCTGCTGAGGCTCCCTGATGCCACTGACACTGGCGAGCACACAGCAGCGTGCTGCCATGAATGTTTAAAAAACTGCAGCGGAAATGAAGCAATATATTGCAGGCTGAGAAAACATTAAGCCTTTGTTTAGTGGAGGAGTCTGGACAAAAGGCCTCGCTGAAAAACAAGCACTGTAGATAAAAATGTGCCAGATTGTCTGATTGCCTGGGGATTAACCTCCATGGGGCACCGTGGCCTGTATGTATATGTTTGTGTATAGCCATGTGTCTGCATGTGTTATATGGAACCGTGTTTATGCGCCTGGCTTCAAGCTGCAGCTCATCACGTCCTCACACTAACACACACACACACACACACACACATTACCTGAGGCAGGATCACTGTGCAGTGTTACATAGCAGGGATTATTTGCCCCAAGGCATTCTGGGTGAGATACCAAATGTACATACCCAATGTGATTTTACAAAGTTCTGATTTGCAGTTCTGAGAGGCTTTTATGACTACATTTAAGGGTTGGGGGGAGGGGGGGGGGCTTCAGAAGGGCCCTCTTGACAAACTGCCAAGAAACAACCCCCAAGTTTCTCTTTATGGTGTAGCACACTGATACATTGTGACAAAGCACCGTTCAGCTTTATTTACTGCCCACTTGAAGTGGCTTAAAAGCATCCAAAGAAAGAGAATGGTGCTACTATAGCTACGTCAAAGCTGGTCACTCGGTCCCCTCTATTTTTCTTTAAGCATATTTTTTGGGCTTTCAGCCTTTGTTGTGTTAGGACAGTGGAGTGGAGAGGAAGAAGGAAAGCTGGAGAGAAAGTACAAGGGAAGACACGCAGTGAATGGCCTCAGGGCGGATTCAAACCTCTGCATCAGCCTTACAGCAGAAGGGTCAACTCAGGGAGCTAAACCAGCACTCGAGTCTCTTCTGTTTTCAGATTTGTGGGAGATGTTGTTTCTAAGTTAAAGTTTGTGCCTCTGCTCTCTGGTGTGACTCACATCTTAAGTCTGATAGGACAGCGGCACTCTCCTTGTGTTGATCCGAGCCTCCGCCCACAGAGTGGGATTTCCTGTTTCACACTTGTTATTATCCTGCTCCTTCCTCCGAACACTGCCACTGATCTGTAATGTAATGTATGTGGTTGTGTGTGCGTGTGTGTGCTTGTGCGCGCGCTGGGTGATGAAATATTTATCTGTGTCTATGTGCACTCATGCATGTTGTGCTCATGTATGTCTGAGTGATTATGTCAGTGTGGCTGCAGATGCTTCTCCCTCGTCCATCCCTGCAGCTTTTTAAGCAATTAAAAGCTTTCAGAGATGAAAGCGAGGCTGGTGCTGCCAACAGGAGCCCCTGCGACCTCAGATCCATCAAGTTTTAACCTGTGAAGAATTATCTGAACTCTCTCTCAGATACAGATCTCACCTATCTGATTCAAGCCCTGTAAATACCGTGTGGTTTTTTTGTCATTGTACATAAATGGCAAGCAGGCAGCAACCGTTCCCACAGTTTGAGTCATTCCTTTTCAGGTTTTAAAGTATCCTGTTTCCTTTTACGCCTTTAACTTGGAGCAAAAACCTCAGGATTATAAACATGACATCAAACTTTTTAAGTTAGTGTACTCCGGGGCAGCTACTTTGGACAAAAAAGCAGCCCAAACTTTAACACATACTCGCTGTGCTCTGCCAACATCTGCGTGTTTGTCGGTAGAAGAGACATACCTAAACTTTGAATATATTGGCCTATTAGTCTGAGTGTTTTTCATTCAAATTTAAAATTTAGTTTTCATTTCAGTTCAGTTTCAGTCGGCTTATTATGAGCGTTATCTGTCAGGGACAAGATTTGAGAAGTTCAGAGAAGGTCTTACAGTGCAAACACAACACTTTGTAAAGGCAACTTTACTGTAAACATCCCACTTCCATTATTCATTTGCACCAGTGCCTCCTGCTTGTTGTGTTGACTCATTTAACACATTCACACAGACTGAAGCTGAGTTCCTATGTTTTCATTTTATTTTGTTTCATTTAGTTTTCTTTTCCCCTAAAGTCCAGTTTTCATGCTTCTTCTAATTAATTCAAATTAACTCTAATTAAGTAGGTTTTTTTTCACACCTAGTTATACTTATCCATCCATCCAGCCACTTATCCAGTTCAGAGTCATGGAAGGCTTTTAAGTACTTTAATTGTTGATAACATATTTTCACTAGACTAACCTTTCAAATCTCACATCTCTTAAGCAGGTCTGCAGGTCATATGCACAGTAAAAGCTTCAGGTCACCTACACTGAATAGCTTTACTAATATGACAAATTAAAGTGTTTCTAGGCCACTGTGGACAAAAGCAGATTTTATCATTTTATTTTTATTTATTTTTTTGCATCCTTGTGATGAAATTTCTAGCTTTAATTCGTTTATTTGGACAAAAATGCGAGACATTTTCATGTGATTATTTTATCCATAAACACTTTAGTATTTGCTGATTCAGAAAACCTATGAAATCATAATATTTACTATACAATAAAAGTCATTTTGCCCTGATGAGTAAAACGAGTGCAGCTTATACTTGCTTGAGAGATAATTGAAAGTAATTTGGAGTTATCAGGGTTGTTACTAATTAATTTTTGCTCCACTGACCAATCAGTTAATTGACTTTTCAGGCCTGCACAGATGAAGGTTTCTCCATATTATTATTGGCCTTAAAACATTTTCATGAAACACTAAAATGTTGTGTTTAAAGTTAAGTACATACAAAAATAAATATATTTTAGGATATTTATAAAAGGACAATCAGAATCAGTGGATGAACTTCGTATACATTCATATTCTAACACTTGTTCTCATCTCTGAGCTCCTCCAGCGAGAAGTTATTAGTGTTGCATTGCACATATTTTCCCACAGCTTTGTAACAGCCAGCGTAGGCATTAACGTCCTGTGAAGGCCGCGCATTGAACAAGTGGTGCAAGCAGTGTGTCTAAATGTGAGAGAATCCAACGCCTGAGGTGTTGTTTCCTCATTTTTGGAGCAGATACTGTACGTTCTGTGTGATTCTCCGACAATTTCTTGGTTTTTTAAGGCCACCGTGCGCTCCGGGGGTAACCGAAGAGGAAGAATAATGAGAGTGCTGAGTGTCAAAGCAATGAAAAAGGAAGGCGGTGGCAGAGCAGAGCAGGAGGTGCCACGGGGCAGCAGGGGTGAAGGCGAGGGGTCTCTGGGATGTCAACCCAATTTTCCAAAAATAGCTTCACGTTATGATTTCATTGAAAGTAATGTGAGAGGGCAATAATGCTCATGTCCTCTTAGATCAAGATGTATTAATCATATTTGCTGCTCTGTTATGAAACAGGATGTGTGTGTGTGTGTGTGTGTGTGTGTGTGTGTGTGTGTGTGTGTGTGTGTGTGTGTGTGTGTGTGTGTGT
>JAVDPK010000684.1:69317-102860 GCA_034780415.1 Cichlasoma orientale
AGATACAGATCTATTAATCATATTTGCTGCTCTGTTATGAAACAGGCTGTGTGTGTGTGTGTGTGTGTGTGTGTGTGTGTGTGTGTGTGTGTGTGTGTGCGTGCGTGCGTGCGTGCGCGCGTAGATGGCACAGAATAGGCATCACTTCTTCAATTAGTTAGAATAACAGGATGCCATGTTTTGTTAAGATGTTCCTGTGTTTCGTATTGAAATATGTGTGCTCCTGTCCTCAGGAAGGAGGTGCAAACATTTCTATTAACAGAAAGGGCGAGGCCACAACCCGCCCACGTTTATCTATATACTATTGTCTCACAGCTAAGCCCATCGCCTCCTCTGCCGTTTATACTATAGCCTTTAAACATAAACACTTCAGAAAGGACAAAAATGGACCGCGCTCACACAGAAGTTAAACACACAAACATGAAGCATATCTGGATACTGGAAGGTCCGCTGTCAGCGTGTTTCCTACACTTTTATCCCGTGTTTGTGTTGAAAGGAGACACAGGAACTCAATGGCAGGGTCTTTTTAATATGATTGCAAATGTAAAACTGGGGCAAACACACAATTTTTTTTAATATTCTTAAATGATAGAGAAAACACTTATGTGGTGATGCTTTAAAAAACATGAAAAATTATTAGGACACCTCAGTATGCCTGGATTATTCATTACTTCAACTATAAACTAATAGTATAATTATTCAGTAATGAAAAGTTTTTTATTATGTAAACATGAAACTATTTGATCATCAGAGACAATCAGTTTGAAACGGACGTGAAACAATAAAAATAAGCAGACTTGTGATGCAGGCATTCGTATAGTTGTGATTTGCAGCCAGCTACTACAGAAACAGACTGACACATGGAGATGAATGGAGAGAGAGAGAAATGAAGGAATGACCGTATTTTAATTCAGCAAACCCCCTTCTCTGTATCCCAGTCACACTCATAACTCACACAGTTATGTAATCCCATTTAAGTGGCAGTCCAGAGGGAAAAACAGCATGTGAAAATACCAGCCACCAAGAAGACACCGATTCATCTGCAGTTTATGGGGCCAAGACTCATTCAGGCAGCATTCTCTAGTTTCACAGTCTAGCAGATAACACACACTCACAGACACAGACACACACACACACACACAGACACAGACAGCGTGTAGTACTTGGAGCCACTCATTAGGATGAAAGTTGAAAGGGACATTTCCTTGAATTGTCAAACAATCCCTCTCATCAAAATTACAAATTGTCCTGAGCAGCGTGTGCATACATGCGTGTGTGCACGCGTGTGCGTGTGTTTTGGAAAAACGGGCCTGGTTTCATGCTCGCGTGTTATCGCGGCATCGAAATGAAACGGCGCTTTTGACCCGAGTACCTGCATCAGTTCACCCTTCGGCTGTGTTGTGTATAATGCAGCTTGTAAGGCTTAGAGTAATCGTTAAAGCTGTTGATCTGATTTTCATGAAGAAGTAAGCTGAGGTGTCTCTGGTTGTCAGAGGTAATTTCACACTTGAAAGCCTGAGATTGTGGCGCATCCTCAGCCTATCCAGGAATGTGATATCAATTTAAGAATGTGGGCTGGTGTAAAGAAACACTGTTTTACTCACATCTGCCCACACACAAACACACACACAGCGTCTCACTTTCACAATAATCCCACGCTTGCTGTGCTTATTAATCCCCTATTTTAGTCTTCAGGCTTCCCCTCTCACCTCATGAGCTGGTAAGATATCCTTCCTGTGTGTAAGCTCAGTCACAGCAGGACAAAAAGCCCCGAGACTCATGCAATTTAACCCGGCCCCGATCCACTCATTATCATACATGACAAACTTGCTTCAGACTCTTTCAGTTGTTTCCATCATTTCGGTTGTCTTGTTGAGTCTCACCAGCAACCACGTACACACACAGCTTCACGCATGTACCTGTGTAAACACGGACAAGGCCACAGGGCACTGTGTGGTAAAGAGAAGCTTGTTGTGCTAGTGTAACCTCAATAACCTCTCACAGTACACGCTGTCATTTCATGTCAGCCTTTTTTTTTTCAGACCAGCGCGTCTCTCCCACGGTGTATTTATCTCAAAGGGAATTCAGGGTCACCTCACCTTTTCTGTTTTCTTGATCAAGTGCATTGTTTTGTTTGTCTCTTTTTTTTTTAAGGAAGTAGATTATCAGCCTTCCTAAATACAAGGTTCTTCTGTAATGATAAATAACACACGGAACTGACATATCCTCATATCAAGTCTGCAAACAGTCTGAGAGTAAAGCCCTGTTAATCTTAATCACTGCTGCCACCTGTTGGGTACGATGCAGCGTACAACCCTATAGAGGATCAGTCTTTATCATGAGTACACACTGATCTGATCTGCTGATATACACCTGATTGAATGGCTGTAACTGATCCTGTTACAGTTTCTATCAGTTACACTCATTCAGCCACCAGAGGCTGCAACTGACTGTGGTGCTACAGTACACCTTCACCTTCCCTTATATATAAATGACCCCTGTCAGCTTCCACAGGAGAGATGAAAACCTTCATCATCGCTCGGTCCAGTGCTAGGTCCAGAATTAAACTGATCATCAGATCAAACCTTTGATTAAAAAACTGTTAGGAGCTGGTTCAAAAGTGAAGCCTGACACCAGAGTTTGTAGAAACATTTGTTTTATTTTAAATTAGTTAATCACCTCAGCTAAAAAAAAAGAAAAAAAAAGACAATCCAGAAAGCATAAAGGCAAGAAGTCACATCTGCCCCAAACCCTCAGTCATGCTTTTATTCACACCTCGTCAGGTGTAGGCAACGGGCAATTAAGCCTGGCAACACTCAGAGAGTCTTGCACTGTCACTTCCTGGTTTAGAGACTAGTAGGCATTGCAGAGGGGTCTAACAAGACTTTGTTTTTACAGTAACAATCAAAAATCTTGAGTTAAAAAAAAACTGTATTTTTAATAGCCTGAATGTTGTTATTAGGTTAAAGGACATTTATTTGGAGTCTGACAGTCTAAAACTAGCTAGTTAGTTTCATCTGTACTGTGTGGGCTGGTTTGATGAGCTTTAGTTGACATCTTTGTATAAAAACAAGTTAAAAAGCTCAGAGAAAACAGACAAAACTGTTAGTTTATAACAGCTTTAACTGGGTTCAAACCCACCAGCTGGTTGGGCCTGCTCCTGTGCCCGTGTCAGTTCTCTTCCAGTCCAAAGGCATGCTTGTTAGTTTAACTGGCAATTCTAAATTGGCCTTGGGTGTGACTGTGAATGCTTCTCTCGCTCTCTCAGCAAAAGACTGGAGACCAGTCAAGAGGGTTCCCCACCTCTGGCCCCATGATAGCTGCCCCCCACCCCACTCTTACCCTCACTCCACCCCCCCACCCCCCAGCACCCCACAATCCTGACTGGATAAGTGGAGCAAAATGGATGGAATGATGGATGGATGTTATATCCTCTGTATATGTTTTATATGAAATAACCAAAGCAGACAATGTTTCTCATGTTTGTTTTCTAGAACAGAAGGTTTCTGGGGGATTTAAAATTTTTTATTTTGGCTTCTGTACAGAGGAAAAAGCAGCCACTTTCAGCTGCTCCCTTATTCAAAAGGGGTCACCACACCAGGCAGCTCCACGTGCTTGGTTTGGCAGATTCTTATGCCAGATGCTCTTTCTGATGCAAAGAAATCCCCAAAGGGGTTTGTGTGAGCAAGGAGTTAGGTGAATGTGTAAACCAGTACATCAGCCATGCTTTCCATTCATAACTAAAAGCAGTTTTTTCCTTTTATCCACTCTGCTGTCCCCAGGGTCCTTTAATGTGAACCTGAGGCCACCTGAATTCCTCTTCAAAGTAATATTCTGGCTTGGCTACTTCAACAGCTGTCTGAACCCCATCATCTACCCCTGCTACAACCGCGAGTTCAAGCTGGCCTTCATTCGGATCCTGAGATGCCAGTGTCACCAGCGCAAGCGTCCCGGATGGAGAGAGTACAATTACCGTTCCTCTAACTTCAGCTCCTCTGGAAACTCACGCAAAAGCTCGACGGACCACAACTCCAGCTGTCTGAACGGGAGCCAGCGTACTCTGCCCTCCTCAGCCAGTCCGAGCCCGAGCTACCTGAGTAAAGGTCTCCCACCTTGCCCCGAGGGGGAAGCGTTATACATCTGGGGAGCTACCACTCCGACTCCCTCCACACCCAACCTGCTGCCTGGCAGCCCCACCGACTGCCAGCAGACAGCTCTGAGAGCAGATGTAAGAGGGAGGAGAGCATCTGAGGAGACTACGGGAGGAGTTTTCTCTTTCTCCTTTGTGAAGAGTAAAGACAAGGGAGGGGTCAACAAAGAAACTATTGTGCCTGTTGACAAAGTGTGACTGACTAAGATGGGACTTACTGATTCATTCCTCATAGGGATTACGGTAACAAACAGAGAGTGGATTTAGGATTTCACAGGTTTCACTGTACATGGTCCCATGATCATTCATCCGTCAGTGGATTACCATTTCCATAAGCTGTCAATGTAAGGTGAAGAGTACTGATTATGCTGCTGTATCACAGGTATTTTGTTTCTTGTTACTGTAACAGGGATTGACATTAACAGTAAGGTTTCTTTCAGTAGACAGTAACAGTTTCGAGACAGTGTTTGCTGCCCTCTTTGGACTGGACACAAATCTGCGCATGCATTTTGACTGAGCTAAAACGCAGTCTGAAGGAGGAAAGACTGAAAGGATCTCCATCCAGCACAGCCTTTCCTTCGCCCCCCGTTCAGTTAAAACTCCACATCTGCTCTGTAAAAAAAACGTGTCAAAGAACCTGAGTCGTGTTGAAAAAAGAAAAAAAAAAAAAAGCGTGATAAGACAAACGATCACTGTTCTGTTGCAGTCACTTGGTATCTTTGTGGTATATTGTGGAAATAAAGTATAACCTGTTTTATCTGCTGTGCGCACAATCCTCCGGTATCATCTTGTTTGTATGTTTGTAGAAATGTGATCAGTAAATAAAATTAGAATGTTGCTTGAAGGACGACTCTTAATCTCTCACTTCCCCGTGGGAAACAGAGTCCTCTATTATCTTCATCAAAGACGTTAACATCAGTCTGACGAAGTGGATCTTATTGACTGTGTTCTGGGTGAAGAGACGAGAGGGCAAACATCAGGTCTGTTAGAGGAAAAGTTTCCAGAGCTGAGATTAAATCAATAAATAAGGTTTTCCTCATTATAAAGATAATTACATTAACTTAAAGACAGCACATAATCTGTAGTCCTTCATCTATTAATCTACAACTACCATTTCACACTATGATCAATCAGAAAGATCTTTTTTTAGTCTCCTACATAAAGACTAAGCAATTAGCCTGCCTCTGTTACAAGGTGACAATACCCACCCACCAGCATCTCCACAGATCGCCGTTAAACAGCACATTACAGAATCGACACCATCCACATAAGAAACAGTGTAAAAATAACACTAAAAGAAAGTGATGTCCACAGTATCCCTGATGTGTTTCCAAAATATGTCAATACTTGGAGTTGTCGATTGCATCTCTTTTGGACTCACACATGCCGCATGTTCACGTTCAGCACTTAAAGGCCAGCTGTTTGTTCCCCTTCAGAAAGTGGATGAAAAGAAGCTTTCCAGAGAATCAAGAAGGTCTTATCAGCTGAAATGAGGGCGTCGCTCCTGCAAAGGTCCGAGACACAACACATTCAGGTGGGAGCACTTTAGCCTTTTATTCAACAGCCCTGCTCAGACCTGTATTTCACTGCATTTCAGAGTGAACCACCTTCCTGTCTGCAGTCACTAACAGCAGTGCGCAAAAACCTTTTTTTTTTTTTCTTTTTTTCATATGATAAATCTTTTGAGCAAAAGTGTCACATATTCAGTTTAAGGTGTGGATAGTCTCAAGTTTTCCTTCTATACTTGAAGGTAATAAAAATATTGCTTGTTCTGTGGAAGTGGATGTCACATTTTTCCTGCTTATGCGTCCACCAAAGAGTCTTTTTGGTAGAGAACAGACAGGACAGTAAGAGAGTAAGGGGGAATTTTCTATCCCATCATTTCTCAAGATGACCCATGAAATGCCTTAACTGTGGCTGCTGAGGAATGCTAAACCTCACCTACATGACCTCCTTCTAAAGGTTGCTGTTGCTAAGACATACTGTGTTTATGCTCTCTTTTACTACACCGCATGCTCAAACATGCAGACCATGTCCCCTTTTTTTTTTTTACATCACCGAAGTGCTGGAAAAACCTGATGCTTTGCAGCTTAAAACAATCTGACACTTGTCTGGGAAAGCACCACGTGTGGGGGTGACACATGGTGAGATACAAGTAAGCAGAAATGAACAGATAGGTTTGGAAGTAGTCCAGCGAGAGTGAGCCACTCCTTTCTTGCCTCAAGAATTCCTTCCCTTTTTTTTTTCATTTCTGCTCTTTCAGCATCATGGCGTTCACCGGGAAATATGAGCTTGAGAGTCAAGAGAATTACGAGGAGTTTCTAGATGCGATTGGTACGGGGACACATTAAAAAGGCCACATATGGACTAATGTCAGGCATCATTCATTTAAACCTTGTTGGGTTTCTCACTCTGGGAATTAACCTGCTCTTTCACAGGTCTTCTCTATGCAAAGACAGACTACAAAGTGGTGACTGAGGTGTTACAGGATGGGAATAACTTCGCCTGGACGCAGACCAGCCCAAACTGGACCTGGTCTAACAAATTCATCGTTGGTCAGGAATGTGAGCTGGACACAATGAGAGGCTCCAAATTCAAGGTGAGTAAATAAAATACGCAGAAGAAAATTAGAATGAGCTGCCACATTTTCTCAACTTGTCATAAAACCTTCATTTATTCACCCTCGGTGGATATTTGTCTTTGCGACCTTAAGGCACCTGTAACTATGGAAGGCGGCAAGATTTCAGTCCAGTTTCCCGAGTACCATTTCACAGGAGAGATCGTTGATGACAAGCTAGTAATGGTAGGAGAAGGAGCCACTTATTCACAGCACCTATGCAGTGATGTGAATTATCCCACAAAGAAGTCATAGTTTGTTCTTTTAATACCAGATAATCTTTACTTCTTTATTCCCGTACGTAGATTTGTGTAACTACAGGAGAGAAGAGTGTGACTTTCACAAGAATCAGCAAGAGGATCTAATGCTGCGAGACTCAACACGCTGCAGTGGAAAAGAGGCTGCAGAAGGTGAAGCGTGAAGGTGTCTGCTCCACTGGCACCGACCAAGAGGAGCCTGCATCACCCGGCTTCACGGGTCTGAATTTTAAACCTGACTCAACAGAAGTTGTGAAACAGCATTATGTACTGTGTGTTTAAACATGTTTTTCCTCTAACACTGTGCTAAAAATCTATCAGTGATCTCTGATTTTAAAATCTATTGATGGCCATAAAACTATGATTTAAATAACAAATAAAATGCTTGATGTTTTGAAGACTCTTTTGTTGATACTCTTCTGTCACATTAACCAACAGGCGAAAGATTTTAAACAGACAAAACTGCTTTCCCAACATCACGAGCTGAACTCACACTAACACATAAAAAAGCCCTTTTTATTACCATTATTAAAATCATTAGTCACCTTTTTTTTTCCAATAGTGAGAGCACAGAGCGATCTGAAGGGTGTTACTTTGGTCTCCTACTTGGTTCAAACTTGCAGGACCTTGTTCCATAATTACAGAGTGTCCTGTGAAAGATCTCATCATTCTTTAGCAGTAAATGAAACCCATTCACACAGTGTAAACTTCCACAGTTGGTCTCAGAGAAGAGAAGTAAAAACATATCTGCTGACAGAGGAGAAAATGAGTCTTTTGCTCTTATTACACCACAATCTGTGCATCTGGTGCTCTTCCAGTTTCCCTTCCTTTCAAAACATGTTATTATTATTTCTGTAATACAATAATACAAAATACACTTTGTTTAGCTTGTGGCACAAATGCTTAGGCTGAAATCAGCAGTATACCTTAACTGAGCTGTAAGCAAGCAGTATAATAACATTAATAACTTTCCCAAGTATTTTATCTTCATATTTTCCTTGAAACTCGACACTGATACCACAGAGTGACTGCACTCTGATGATCAAGATTAACTGCAGAAGAAGTTTTGCACCATCTGTTTTTTTTAAATGTGCAAGGTTAGTTTCCTCTTCTTCTGCTGAAGCCTGCACACTTCCTCCTGTCATGTCACTGATACTGCTGCCTGTGTACCCGCAATATTGAGCCAGTCTGCTGCACGTTTGAGCTTGGGTGTTTTATTCTGCTATCATACAGCTGGTTATATCACTTTTGTTACATTAAGTATACATCTGTGCTTCTCCCCCTGTGGTGTGTCAAACTGTTTTTAGTCAAAGTATTTGCATTTGATCTGGTCGTTTCCGCTGCAACAATCACTGCTATCCCATTAGGATTAAGTAATTTAAAAGCGGCCATACAGAGCAAGAGGCCCCTCTTTCATTTCTGCTTTAAAATGTCACGCCTTGTACAGTATGCCTTCCCAAAATAGTATTTTTTTTTATCATAAATAAAACATCAAGTCCAATTCCTAAACCTCTGAGACAAGGAAAGAGTGTAACAGCACAATTTAGTAGTAAGAAATATCCCGAGTGTTCGCTTATCATTTCTCTAGTCCGAGCTATGGTGGCCTGAGAGGCCAAAACGCACAGCAATTTCCGAAGACACTAAAGCAAATAGAAAAATGTTGCAAAGGCACACAAAACACAACAGCAATGCAAACAAAACGCAACAGAAGTTGAATAAAACAATAACATGACGAAGGATTACGCTGAAACACGCGGAGGATTAATCCGTGTTGTGAGGCAGAAAAAGATGCGGGTGCGTGTTTTAATCGTATGATACTGCGGATATATGTTTGCTATGAGCTGTTCATGCTGCTCCCAAAAATCCTTCTGTTGTGTTTTGTGAGATTTTGTGGTTTATTACTTCCATTGAGTTGTATTCAACTTCTGTTGTGGTCTTTGTGCTTTTGCAGCATTTTTCTGTGTGCTGGTGTTTTCTTAGTTGCAGTGCGTTTGACCTCTCAGGGCCACCGTACCGACCTCCTTTAGTAGACTAATGGCTTCACCCTTAGCACGTGGTTTTGTGGCTGTCGGCGCTCCGGTTCTCTAATGTCACCACCAGGAGGCGCCCTCGCTCCTCTATAAAACAAGCGGAGGCGTTTGGCTTTTAAATCAGTTTCACAGCATGAAGTAAAAAAAAAAAAAAGGTTTTAATCTTTGCAAGAGAAAATATATTGAAGAGTTTCGTCTTTGGTATTTATTGTCCTTAATATGACAAAGAATGCAAAGTAAATAAAGTTGACAAATAATGAACAAAAGTATTTCCAGTAAGCTTTATCAGTCTTAAAATGTTCTGTGTTCACTTAGACAGTGGCAAAAGTAAAAGCAGTATTTATACGCTGCTCACTCCTCTGAGACATTTGGCTTGGTTCATTTTATCATGAAAGGGAGAAAATCCAGAACCTGCATCATCATCATCATCATCATCATCAAATATGTGAAGTTTTCAGCGTTAAAATCACACATCATCATATCACAAGGTTCCTGTTATGGGGGTTGTGCTTTTTACAAGCATGACATCAAACATCACAAGGAAATGTGGTTGTTTTTCCTGTCATGTGTATTTTACAGACTGCTTTTACTTCTGAATCGGTGTATTCAAGTGAGGCTAGAAAAAAAAATAATGACGATGCAGAGGGAAACACATGGTACATGATCAGCCACACTGTTTACTGTCAAGTGCACTTATATATCCAATAATTACAAATTTGCATAGCATTATACAACACCCTCCAGTGGATCATTCAAACAATGAACCCACTACATTAACCACGATATATTTCAATATACATATACTGAGAAATGTATATCCCCTCTATTAAATGAGAGGTTCTAAAGTAGCACCCATATTAACCTTTACATACTGGCACATAACGCCAAACAAACATTTTTAGCCATGCGTTAGAAGTAATTACAGTATAAATACTTAAGCCCAGCAACAACACTGATTAAATGTTGCATTGTGACATCAGGTGAGCATCCCTCTTTGCACCCCCGTCACCCAACCCTTTTCCAAATTCTTTCTCGAGGACACATTGAAAGGAAGCCGGGAGCTTTCTTCTGTAGTTCCGCATACAAAAGCCTGCAGGAAAATGATCCATTAACACACTGACGCCTGGAGCACCACCCTCCCCTCCCCTCGTCCTCACCTCTACAGATGAGCCCCCTGAACACTAAAGATCTGGAAAATTCCTCACAGTCTCATCAGCTTTTTGTTTGTTTTAGGGTTTTGTCACTGAAATTGCTTGTTAAATATTTGAAAGCAAATATGATTAAACAACAATCTTCCAGATTCTCTCAATTCCACAGTGAGATAAATATGTTATTGTGCCGCAGGGAACAAAGCTGAGGCTCAGCAGTTTCTAAGAGTTCTACATGAAGAGGGTGGTCGGCTTGCGAGCATTATACACGAGGATAATGTCTTGTTTGTCAGAGAGAGCCCCCATCACTGAATAGGTTTCTATATATCAAAATGCCACACAACATAGAAAGCACTGATCGAGCTGCGGAGGCGGACCGCAGCAGCAGATGAGAGGCTTAACTTGTTTTAAATGCTGAATAACTTCATCTGCACTCTGATCAGCAGTACTGCTCCTTTATTACCCTACCTATGGTTACAGTGAGGGGCTAACTGATTAAATTATTTGCTTTAGATTTGACCTTAAATGCGCAGCCTATCCTGCATTCATGCACAATCAGGCAGAATTACTGTCTGGGACTTTAGTTCTAATGTAATCTGGAAAAGATCTAAACACAGCTGCCAGGTGTTTTTCTTATTTTAAAGCCGAAGATTAGAACACAACGAACAGCACTTTAAATAAATATATTTAAACTGCTACACTGGCTTTAGTTTAATGAATGCTGTGCTGCAGTGACAGCATGTGGTCACAGCTGGAGGGCTGTGTGTAAACCTGCAGGAGTTGTTACATTGTCTTGTCTCGAAACCAGATGGAGAGATGCAGTGGAAACCATCACGCTCCCTACAAGCTGCAGACACTTCAGAAGAAACACGCCTTTCAGAAACTCGCTTCAATCAGTTGTGTGTTTATTTTTTTCATGGCACTTTATGATAAAAAGCTCCTTTTATCATTCAGTGTCACATAAACCAAGGCTACAAAAGAATATAAAAATACAAATTGGACGTTTGTGGTGTCATTTTGTTACTATCACATTAGACGAGGGTTGTTTGGTGTGACTGGCATCAGCATCTCTTATGGGAAATAATGCATGGTAAAACTGGTTAAAAGACAAAAGCGTTCAGTTACATCTAGCACTCTGAGCATAATGCTGCAATATGCAACATATTCACTGTGTTCAAAACCGGCTGCCCTCTAGAGGAGATCCAGCTTACAGCAAGTCACATCACACAATTATATAAAAAAAAATAAGTTACAAAAGATGAACCAGTGGTAAACACGAGACAGTGATGGCTGTGGTCAGTTTAAACAAACAAACAACAAACAACGTATTGCACCTTTGACACCTCAATGAGAAGTTGCTCTTGAATTGTGAGGAAGAGATGAAAATTTAACTAAAAAAAAACAAAAAAAACTAATTCACACCAACAGCATTCAATGAAAATCACAAAAAAGACTGAACTAAAATATAATGAAGACAAATGGAATGCATAAAATACAACAAAACTGTACACAGAGTTAGAAAAACAAAAAGGCATAGTATCATAGTTCGTATCACTGAAAAGCATCGACGCCCTTTCGGCAGGATTATATTAATCTGGGTAATGCTGTTTCAGGAAGCTTCATGTAGTGTTATCTAAGAAATATCTGTCCATGTCTGTGAGCCTGACAGCTGCTGAGGACAAGGCACGAACATGATGAGGCTGTCCAGTGTCCACAAACAGCAGCAGAGTGAAGTGAAAAGTCAGGATATTAGAAAGACAGGCAATTTAAGGTTCAAAAAATTCCAAGTAGCGCATCCAAGTTTGCAATTCTTCCAGAACAACCTCACAATTTTCTACAAAGCTGAGAAGACACTTTCAATTCAGTCTATAGCAATGAACAGATTCACTGATGTGCACTTTAAATGTTTCCTGGCTCCAGCCTGCTGTTCTTTATATATGACTGCAAAATTTCCACATTTAAGCAGGTTAGGGAAAAAAAGAAACTATATGAATACATCAGATTGGGTTCTTATTAACTCATAAACAATGTTTTTTTTTTTTCCATCAACCTAAACCCCAAATAGGTGAATTGCAGCCCAAATTCAGTCAAAAATATCCCAGAATCTTAAAGTATCACTATGATACCAGAGTGGGCACCCCTCAAAATTGGCACAGAGAATGAGGACCTGTTTCTAATTTAACAGGAAGTGAAAGATTGCAGCTTTAGAAACGTGGAACAATTAGAAACGACTGTCTGGTGTGTCAGCCAAGTGGCCGTGGGTTTGTTCAGCTATGTGCAAACAGACTATTTCATGCATTCAGTTACTGAGTTGTACACAGTATGGTCCAGTGATGATGAAGGGGAGTATTGCAGCCCCTGCAGATGCTGAATAAGCATCCACTTTAAAGCATAAGCACAGAATAATGAAGGAAAGGCTGCTAGCTTCAGCCTTACAACCTGAGCCTGTTTCTATGAACAGTTACAAAGAAAACTAACTGACCAATGGTGGGTTTCTAAGCTGGCAATAAAAACTACATATCAAAAATGAATTTAAAAAAATCATAAATAAAAGCTATGGCATGTTTCAATGGCATCATATTCAAGTATAATCTTGTTAAAGTCCCTGATACTTAGTGGTTCATGTAAACATTTGAGTCATTAACACAGACACAGAACCAACAGTTCAGAAGGCAGCAGCAATTTTATATACACACAATACAAACCAGCGTCGCGTCTCCTTCACCACACTGGTCCAGTCACATCAGTTTGTCTTTAATTCTTTGAGTGGTGCTGGAGAACTTAAAACTTTAGTATGACAAAGCCTACAGCTTTAACAGAGCCACCGGTTCACCTGTTTGTGTGGGGACTCGGTCACAAGGCTTGACTTTGGAGGTGAGAGAGAAAAATGAGGGGAAAAAAAAAAACCACGCAGGCCTGTTTGAGCTGCGAACTTCACCTGCTGTGCGCAGAACAATGACTTCTTCGTCCCCTCTGAGGTCTTACGTTGCGAGGAATTCTCAGAGAAGCCCTTCAGCTCATTAGATCAATGTTCAATGACGTGCAGGAGACACAAGCAAAATTTCCACTGACATACAGTCTCTCTTTATGCCCTGCAAAGTCAGCAACAAGCCTCCATTTCTTCTTCTCTCTCTCTGAAATGGTGGCACCAAAAAAAAAAAAAAAAAACTAAATCAGCCAAATTTTCTATATAAAATGTGTTACATTTTTGGGATTAGTAATTTAAAAAAAACATGTCAAGCAGCAAGATATGCTTATCACAAATACTTTGTCTTCTGTACACTTCTAAAATTGGCTCAGCTATCACACAACTGAGAACAGGCACTGAATGAGGTGGGTGTTGGATCACACGGCTGCTTTCATCTCATTCACAGTGATGACAGTCTCAAAATAACACGGATTTATAAAGTCAGCTCAGAATATAGAAATACGATTTTTGCAACGCCTCAGTATTTCATGAGGCAGAGGAGCTTTTGTCATGTCAGTGTGATGACTTCCACTGGATCTGTCTTACATTTGGACCTCTGTTTGCGTCTGAGGCGTCTCTGCGAGAGGGACGGGGGAGCTGGACAAGCTGAAGGTGTTGCAGTGGCGACGGAGAGAGAGAGAAGGTCTGTAAGTGGGTGTTTTGGGATTTGGAGGTCCCTATCAGCAGACTCCCGTGGGGGTTTGTGTTCCCTCTCCGTCTCCTGGCGTCACCTGTCAAAGCAGCCGGCTGTGAATGTGTGATGAGCCCCCAGGTAGCTCCCGCTGTAAGCCATGCTCAGACAGTGTCGTGGCTCTCCAGCAAGGGCCATCTGCACAGAAATGGGGCCCTGGAGCGGCAACCCACGTGCCGCTGGTTGGAGACCTGAGGTTAGGCTCGGGTAGGAGGGGAATGCACCTGCAGGAGTGATGGAGGCAGCTCCAGTGAGAAGACCCATCCTGTGACTCTGAAGGAAGTCCTGAGACATGTTTACCACAGACCCCAAAGCCTGGGAGTCAGCTAGTGCTTGCAGCTGAGACAGGGATGGGGAATGCTGGGAAATGTGTGGAAAGCTATCTGGCTGAAAGAGCAGCTGTGGTGTGGAGGAGGAGGTGGAGGAGGCTGGTCTCTGGATGGCTGACACTGGAGAGAGGTGAGAGGTCTGGGGCTGGGACTGCAGAGAGGAGGGCCGGTGAGGAGGGGTGGATTTGGCTTTGTTGGCCTCCTTCACATCGTTGTCATGAGCTCTAAAAGGGAAAGGCACATATTTCAGTCATGATCACACAAAAAACAAAATGAAATCTCAAGAAATGTGTAGGTTTATGTGTCCCTTACAGCAACATGAGTTCAATGCACTGGGTAAGGTGCTCCCAGGTGTAGCCTGTTAGTAAATGCAAAGCAGTTGTCCAACTTGGAGTAATCTGAAGGCAAATACGAGATGCGGCAATGCATGCAGCAGCAACCTGGGATGGCCTGAAACTGAGGAAGGCGTGGTCTGTAAGGAGAAAAAAAAGTTCATCATTTTACGTTCAACACCTGTGGGACACAAACTAAAGTCCAGTTCACTACTCTCCTTTAAACTCACCCTGCAGTGAAACCTCCAGGAAGTAGTGAGTGTATTTCTCCATGAAAGCCTTGGTCTTGGAGAGGGAGGACAGGGGCCAGCCATTGTAGAGGTCGCCCTCCTGCACTGAGGCATGAAGGTAGTAGTCAATAAAGTGGGCGGGTGTGGGCATACACAGATTCCAGCCAAAGGTCTCAAGCAGCAGAAGCTCCATTTTGATCAAATCCCTCTTGTTGAGAACTATGTTCAGGCTGCACATAAAGCCCAGAGAGTTCAGCTGCTCCAGTTTGGGGACCCGATCCTCCTTCTCCTCAAATTTACCTGCAAACAAACAAAGATGCAGTGAGGGTAGCTTTAAAACTTTATTTACCCCTTTAGACTTTAGAGTCATTAAGACATAATAGAAACATTACACATTTATTTAACTTCTGTAAAATCACACACAGCTTGCAATTTGTTAAGATAAAATAACATTACACCAACAGAAAAGAATAAAAAAATCATCCAATGAAATCTTTGTGGAGCTGGTGCCATCAGTTAAGTAAATTTAATAATGCATTGATCAGTTATCAAGAAAAATCCATGTGTTTTTCCCACTATTTACATTTTGTAGGTTTTAATGGATTTATAACATATGAACCAACTGATTTAAACAGTCAGTTGTAGCTTCTGTAGTGATTAAAAAAAAGTGATAAAAATAAAAGTCATAACCACTATCATCTCATGTATTGACAAAGTGGAGAAAATCTGAAGTAAAATGAGTTGCATCTGGACATGGGTGAAAATGATCTTTGCACAGGAATGTTTATTAATTGCTTTTCCTCTTTTTTTTAACAAGATTACCATCATGTGCAGCAGGTTTACAGTCAGCTCTAAAGCAGTTTATCACCTACTAAGAATTAGCAATTAAGTTGGCTACTCCTGAACATCTGGCCATACAGCTAAGTGATTACACTAATAAGCCTGGAGAGGCTTACAGTGGACCATAAAAGCACTTTCTATGAAAAACACAGTCAGCTCAATCCCCAGTATTTTTGTCCCTTTGTCTCACTCCAGATCCTCGCAGACATTAGAGCAATGTCATTTTTTGTGAGCCCCCCTCCCCATGCTAAGACTTCCTGCTTTCCATAGCAACAGCCCTAAGGCCTCAGGGGTCCATGTGACCAATGAAGAGGGGTGTTTCTGCCTTTAATCCAAGGGTCCAACAGGCCTCTTCTCAAACATTAAGAATGAGGTTGAGGAGGGGTCGGGTTACACTGATACAGACTTTTCTTTAAAGCCTCTGCCACGAACTGCACGCAGCTTTTAGTACAAAGTTGCAATGTACGTGACTCACTCCAAAAGTCTGAGCTCACTTTTTTTTTTTTTTAAACTGCTTTTAATATTTGGGAAAATGATTTTGATATTTAAACATGTGATTACTGTAATTTTTCATAAGACACTTTAATTCAAAATAAAGGGATTTAAAAATTTTTATAATGTAGCTGTAAGCAGATATAGTTAAAAACATGTAATTAAAATAAACAGAACTCTTCCTATGGACACCCAAAGTGGATGTTAGCGGATAAATACATTACAGCACATTAGCACTGAAAATATAGCTGATGATTACTACATAAAACTCCACAACAAATGTTTAAGTAAACATTTCCACATGCTTAGACTTGGTAAATAAAAAGTATCCGAGTTAAGACGGTTTATTCCAATGGAGAAGCAATCAGGTCATTTAAATGGGGAAAAAAACAAAAAAAAAAACCAACAACAACAAAACAAATTGAGTGCTGCACTGTGGACAAACTAAACAATGGAAAACATTTCTAAACTAGATGAAAATATTTTTTTGGCCTTTGTTGATTTGATCTCCTGTTGATTTCCATCATATGCAAAAATACTGATAACACTACAATAAGTTGATCTTGATCATGCTGATTTTTGTAACTAACTTTTGCAGCTTTAAGGACTACCACTGACTCACCACATTTATTACAGTATGTTGAGCGTGAGTCTAAATATGATATATATGACACAATTTTTATAACATAAAACTGAGATCTGCAGTAGTAAAACAGTACCTTTAAAGTTCATGTAAACATGCAAATAATAAGAAATGCATATTTTTCCTGCCTGGAGACAAAATGTCACTCCATTATATCACGCTGCAAGGATTAAAATGTTATGCTTCAGCTTGGGGAAAATATGCATTAAGCTGGAAACAAAAACTTTCAGTTGGGGTAAATCTTTTAATCTAAAAGCAAGCCGACAAACACTGAAAACAGGGATTTTACTGACCTTTCCAAGCTACAGTTATAAGTGAATAATTGAGGCAACAACTGCCCGACACTGTCATTGTCTTTAAATAGACCTCATTTACATTTTTGAGTCCATGTCTAGTGGAGCAGTGTGTCTTCCTACGAGTGCAAATTTTATCACCTATGCTGCAAACCACCATTAAGCAGGAGAAGGAACAGAGAGGGAATTGGATTGGCAGGCCAACATGCAGGGATGTGGGTGTGAGGCAGTAATTAGTAGAGAAGCAATAATGGTGTCTATCAGGCAGAACAGGAAGCACAATGAAACAGCGCTGTTTTACAGCCACTCGGACTCACTCCATGGCTCAGTCCACACTCGTCCCATTCTCTCACCCTTACATCCTCTGGATCAGTGCCCTGTCTGCTCCTAGACTGCTATGTCCACACAGACACTGCCATAAAAAAGCACGACTGTCCCCTATCTCCACATAACCCCAGTCTCTTTGATCCTAAAAGACACAAGTGAAGCTCCTTATTGTCCTCCGATTACTCCTCTGGTTTACAACTGTGAGTAACCAAAAATAATCTTCAGATGAACCTGCAGAAGCATAACATGGGTTTGAACCACAAATAGGATATTACAGTGTGTGCTATAAAACTTTATTCAATGAAGGGACACAGCAGCAAAAAATAAATAAATACAGGACAGTGTCCAAGCCACTTTCAGAGATGCACTCCCTTCCTTTAATTTGACAGTATCTGAAAACATGTCAACTTAATGTCTGAATGAGCAACCTCATATCATTTACATTTCACAAACTGCACACATTCACACTAGCAGACAGGCATGATCAAGATTCACTCACTGTGTATGTATCGTGCTTCTGTGAGTGCCTCAGCTCACTAGAGAATAACCCTAAAACAGCAATGACATATTAAGACTCTCACCAACTCAGTTTTTGATTTGCAGTGAGATTAAGACCATCTTGTATCACACATTGGTGCAATTCCCAATCTATAACAAAGTGCTTTAGGAGGCTGTGTGAGGGACAGGGGTTCAACTGTCTCATCTAAAGCATATACTGAAAACACATACTGAGACACTGCTCTTAGTGGCAACGACAGAGAGCTCATCAATCAAAAGTTTGATTATACTTTAGTAGAGTTGACACACAAGTGGAGCAAGTCTTTTTCATGTGTGGCAAATACTGTGTGCAGCGTAGCTCTCTCCATCACTCTCGTGTCTGGGTCTGAATAAGCTGTGAGGACTCTGCCGAATGACAGAAAGCCTGAACTGTAACAGGCTGACAAAACCACAAGACTACAACCAGGGGTGTAAGTAGTTCCTGGTTCAATGTTTTCTGAAGTAAAATAAATCAGGCCAGATACCATTTAAAAAGGTTATAGAGGTACTAAAAAAATTTCTAAACATTATGCAATTATCTATTCATAATTTTCCTCATTAACTAGCTTTAATTAGGTTAAGAAACAGAAAAATATCCATGTTCCTCAGAATCCAAAATTATGTACTCAAATTTGTTCAACCAGCAGTCAAAAACAAAAACATGTTCAATTTACTCTATCAGAAGGCTTAGGTCATTTTCACACACACAGTGAGATTACCAGGTGTAACGCTGGTGGATCAAACATTAAACAAACTTCATGTTTCCAGCACAAACTCTGTGTCTGAGCAGCATGTCCCTGAGGCTGTGTTCTCAGCACCAAATCATAGTTTTTGTTCAACAGTGCCAACTAAAATCTGAGACTGCTTTCCGGGACACAATGGATGAACTACAACAAAAGAACGAGTTTTTATTCATTTGAGACATTCTTCTTTAAATTCTATTTAAATGGTCAATTACCCAAACTGTATAGTACAGTAAATACCCTTATGACTGCCTAGCTCCAGAGATAATTAGCACTATAGAGTCATTTCTATCAGTTTTTGAAAATTATAAAACCAAACCAATTGTGCAACATACAGCACTGGCCAATTAAATCCATGAGTGTACACATACCAGTTTGAATACATTAGCACTGAGCTATTCTACAGATTGACTTTGTAATATGCATTTCATCTTCTCACGGCGACTTTATTGGGTTTTACTGTTGCCTGAAAGTGATGGTGCATTCCTCTCCTGTGAGTTCAGCTCACCTGGAATGCAGACGGCTAAATGATTGTATCAGTAAGCAGTAAAGAGACAGTCCAGAAGTAAAAAAAAAAAACAAAAAAAAAAACACTTTCCTTTTCATCTACACCAACTACTTCTCCACACACCGCAACTACAAGACAGCTATCATTTCTCACATTACCCACTGGTGATGCTGATGATGAGAAAATGTAGAGTAAATAGACAGGTTACAGGTTAAGGGTTAGGAAGAGATAAGACCAGGATGCAAGGCTTCCTCCCAGGTGTGCCTTTCAGGGAAGACATGGAGTTGGGGGTGGAGATGGCCGGTTTAGAGTGATAGGGGCTGTTAGGAAACCTGAGAGTTGTACTCTTACACAGCCAGGCCTCATTTTCTACTGCTCTCCATTTTGCTGACACTGTGCAACTCCAGTACTTTTCAATCATCCCCCAAAACAGTGAGGTTTCTCCACAACAACTACCAGCTAAGAAAGTCAATTTTCCAGTACTGCCCCAAAAATAAAGTATTTTCAAAAGCCACTAAAGCAGTTTTTTTTTTTTAGATTTATTGGTGAAATTCTATCTATTGAAAAAGGACATATTATGAAGCTAGAAGCCATAAATGACAAAAAAAAGAACACTTTAAAACACAATAGAGCTTCACATAAATCCATCAACAGCCCTGTGTAAATGTGAATGCACTTCTCAAACAGGATTTGTTACTGCTACCAATTAATGTTGATAATCTCAAGCAAATAAAGTTCTCCCTGCTTTCTCTCCTCAACTTGACAGCCATGAAGGAATTTCCTCCGCTCTTTAAATACCATTTATTTGTCCGGTCATCTTTCATTGGAGGGAGAAATCGGTCACAGCTCCATCACAGAATCTGTATTGACACCCCTGGTTCTGCCAGCTCTCACAATGTAGGCCCAGGCCAACCCTTGACCCCTGATGCTGAATGGTTGGGTGAGCGGGGAGAAACCTAGAAGACTCAGTCCTGCATGTATAAGTGTGTGTGTGTGTGTGTGTGTATTGGGGGATTCATTGACTGGTTGTGTGAAATGTCCTGCAGTATGTGTGGTGACACGAGGAGTTTGTGGGCAAACAGAGCTTCAGCCGTTACACAACAAAACACAGAGTTAGACTAAATGTTAACTTTTGTGGGTTACAATTTCACAAGAGATCTCAAACAAAAAGATGGACTGGTGCATTTGTAGCATCTGATTATGGACATTTTTAAGAAACTTTTCAATCAAACTTGTAGATCTCAACATCACCTCTTGTCACCTCAGAATTACCGATTCAGACAAAAGGGGGGAAGTGGGTCCCCTATTAATCAACATTTCAGGGCACCCCGCCAAGTGGTTCAGTTCTAACATGTCCCATTTTTGCAGGCTACCACCTCTCCCTCCCTTTCTACCCTGTTTAACATCAGCAGCCAACCTGCCTTTGAAGTACCCCTCCACTCATTTCCCAACCCCCTCAGGGATGTGGGACTGCTTTTACTGGCTACTCTGTCCCAGGACCGGCTCTCTCTGCCTGACCCTGACAAGGTGAGCGAATGAGGAGGAAACTGAGCCAGCAGCAGCAGAAGGTAAAGAGACACCACCACTGACATGGCTAGTTTAAAGTCCTGTGGCAGTGGTAGTAGTGGTGCCCTTTTAATGGCGAGCTCTGAAATGAATCAGACCTGAATGTGGATTTTAATTAGGTGACCACAAGAAAAGACTCAATGGGTTTGTCACAAGGTTGCTACAGCAACCACGTCCTCCTTTAGTGACATTAGCTTACGGCAAATCTCTACCATACACACACACGCCAGCACACAACAACCTCAACCCCTTGGAGTGTGCTCCCCTCCCCCTCTCTGGGAAGGGGCTGGCTGGCTGGCTGGCTGTCCTTGCATTGACTGGCTTTTGTTTGAGGCCTGACTCGGAGAGCATATGGCAGGTGCCCCTCAGCACACAGTCCCTCCCCACCCCCGGGCTCCGACGCCTATCTAAGTGCACCATGTAGTCAACATGACTGAGCTTCTTTAGCTCAGTCATTTCACAGGATGCTCTTTTTTTTGTAGCTCGAGACACTTAATTATATGAAATCCAGCTTCAACGAGAGCTTGAAACAGACACTGAGACAGGAGTATTCACCTGCCATGATCAAAAAAAAAAAAAAAACCTGCAAGAAGACTGACATGATCACTGCAGGACTTCAACACAACAGTAACTTAAGATTTTCCAAGGCTGAATCCCTGATAGATATTCCCAGGATTTTGGCTTCAAGAAAACTGATGGATGGATCATTAACTGAATCCTCTAGAGCAAAAATGAGGTCTCAAAATAAGCCCCAATAGTCAATAACACTCAATTCCTACGGGTTTATAAAAAAAACTGACCACAATCTTACAACTGCAAATAAAGAGGAGCTCATCCTTGAGCAAACACAAGCACACACAACTTCCCACAAAAACACACATATAATGGAGTAACAGGATTAAGCAGTGACTGCTGAGAAGTACAAAAGAGGTACTGATTAATTAACAGAGTTGGGAAGCCAGCAAAGTTTAAAGAAAAGCAATGTATGTGCATGTCAAAGGCAGGCAGTGAGACCTGGGGAGGTTGTTCAATAACTAGGCCAGATTCCAAGGCACAGATGAAAACCCGAGACAACTTTGATTCAAATGCCCTTTCAAGCCCTCATCAATCATGACAGAGACTCCCTCAAGTCCTGGAGGAGTGAGAACAGAGGAGAGAGAGAAAGCCTCGGTATCTGAAAGCCACAACAAAAAAAAGATTCAATAAAAATTTTTTGATTCATTATTAGAGATTAGAAGAATAACCTCTGTCCAGATTTGGCTGATAATACTTATATCACTAAATGAACAAACTCTCAAAGCTATTCTTGGATTCTCATGAGATTGCTTTTAAATAAAACCTCTTTCAAGTCTCATATTCAAATTTATCCCACCACAGAGACTTGTGATTGCAAAGATGGCATGTATGCAACTATGCAGACACACACACACACACTCACTGAGCCCTCCCAAGTGAACAGGCCCCGTTCCAGACTCCTACTTTGACAGCATCATTAGTCTAATTACCCATGATGCCAAGGGCTACATTAACGTACAGAAAACCTCACAGTCTGTTAATCACCAGACAGGCATACAGACACTAATAACTAACACACAACCTACACCGTGCATCAGCAGTGGGGGGTGGGGTTGATTAACACACCTGCTGTACATGAAACACAAAGAAACATTTTTAGACTTCAGAGCAGAAAAGCAAATTGGTTGCTAATCAAACTAAACCACTACTTCACTCACTTCTACCAAAACAAAGATGGCTTGAAAATGGATGCAACTACAACCAAAGCATCTACATGTGTGCATGCTGATGCATTTTTAACATGTTTGGAACAAAAAGGGAGGTCTGTGACAAAGACGGAAAACATCAGTCTATTAGCAGGATCAAATCACAGCTGGATTTGGACTTTTTAAGTGTTTGCTGACAGTAAGTACAGAGTATCTCCATATTTATTTTGCTGATCACAGCAGAAAAGTGCCATTAGAGAATGAACCTCTAATGGCAGTAAATTTGATTTGTATTGGGATGCTGGGTAAGCTTGACTTGAATTAATCTTTTCAATAAGAGTAAAGGAAAAAAGTATTGGAGCTTTAATTAGAGGAGATTTTGACCTCAAAACGTGCAACACTGGTTCATCTAAGGCTCAAACCGAAACCACCATCCACCCCCCAGATCACATTACAGAGAGGATGAAAGACAGAGATAAAGTTCTGCAGGCATGAGAATAATCAGTTTCCCCTAAAACAATGGCACCGGCATGCTGTCACATTGGAAACCTGGTTTTATCTTAAACCAGCATTTCAGCAAACTGTAAACTGTCAATACAGTTCAGTTAGAAGGTGGAGCTGGAAGGAAAAAAAAAACATCATCATCTCTAGAGTGTACTCAAAATAGCTTAGTTCCAGGAAGTGTTTCACCTTGTGCCATCTGTGCACAAACCACAGTCAAAGCATTTCTTTTAGCACGGCAGAGTCATGGTGCAACTATTGCATAGTTACAAGATAAAACACAAGACCTTTTAAGATGAAAGCATAAACCCTAACCTCAGTAAAGGTTCCTCTGTCTGATTTAGATTTAAGCTTAAGAAAAGAATCCAGAGCATCAATTAAAACGTTCATCTAAAAAAGAAACAAAGTTTAAAGAAAGAAAATCAACTTTTGATGCTTGTTAAAATGTCCATATGCTGGGTTTTTTTAGTGCTAGAAGACGTGAGCAGCACAACATTTTTTCATTAGCTGCTCTAAATCAGTGTCTCAAAAACAGATTCAAACAGCCATGCTTTCATAAATAAACTAAATCAACTTGCAGACTGGGGCTAACTAATCAAAGATGGTGATAAAGAACAAGGTTTCTCCAACAGCAGCCCATTTATTACCTGTGTGATAACACACTCAACCATCAAGAGGTGTGAAATTACCTTTAATCCATTTTAAAGCATGATGGGATTATTTTGAGATGAGTTTTAGGGATTTAATCAAGGAAAAGATTTTTGAAGTGCTTGAAACATAAACCATGCAGCTGTTTTTAGAAAATAAAAAGCCGTCTCTGAACTTACTAGCTAGCAGCAAACAGGAGAGCGCAATGACATAGAGCTGCCTGACAGCCACATCATAGTGGTCCATGAACAAGTCCAGCAGGTAGACGGCCAAGTGACGTGCTGTAGGACATAGCTGGTAGCGATTACTCAGGATGGCCAACAAGTCTGCAAAGTACCGTCGCATGCCAATCTGTGGAGAGTGAGCCCGGTAGGCCGGTAACTTCAGCTCCTGAAGAAAGAAACGAAAACAGGGATGTTAACGACAGGGTGTGAGAGGAACAGGGTGGGCAGGAAGCAGTGATGAAGAAGTGTGGGGGGTTGAAAAGAAAATGCATAATAATGGAGAGCCATACATGTCTCCTGCTGACTAGATTTCACTGCTGTCAGGAGAGCAGTGGGTATAAATACTCATATTAAGAAAAGAAATTAAATTTATACCAAAAACTCTTGATTATGATTTAGCCCCATTTCAGTTTCATTTAATTCGCCATTGCAGCAGAGAACTGGAGCTAATTTGGGTCATCGCAGGGGTCTCTGAACAAAGGGGTGAGCTTGTGTGTGCCGAGTTGTGTATGTGGTATGGGGAGGGGAGGGCCTCCAGTGGAGGTTGAGTGGTAGATAGGATTAGGTTTCACCCTAGCACATCTTCTATTCATGTTCAATTAGCTGCATGTGTTTCAAAGTGGAATGAAGACACTTGGGGGCATTTGCATTGAATCAGCATTAGGTATCTTCCCAATCAGCTACAGAAAACTGGAGAGAGACCAAGTTTCTAGTTTCAAAATCTGCCTCAGCGTAAGAAACAGGAGACATTTACAACTGCACGCACACAGAACAGCTATTCACCCTGCGTTCAAGCCATTAATACTTTAAAATATTTTTGTTTTTATGTTTTTGCTATCTGTATGGCTGGGTAAAAACAAGGGCTTTGGGATTTGATAAGAGATTGAGGATTGGCAGATTAATCTCCTTAGGGGCAGGAAGGGGTCCTTAAAATAAAGGGAAAATATCCACATTATGCCAGGACTGCTGTTCAAGAATATTCCATAGCTTAGATTGGATCAAACTCTCCAAATCTGACTAGTAATCACTTGTTAAAGTATCCATAAATTGCTGCTTTCCATTCTTGTTTACTGTTCTTCCATTATAATAAATTCTAAATTGGAGGGTTGCGGTTGAAAAGGATTGGCAGATTAACCAATACTAGTTGCAGCCCTGTTCCACCAGTGAACTAGTAGAAATGCGTGTTATAGCCAACACTCTGTAAAACATAATTTGAAGTGAATGCAAAACTACAAATGCTATCAGGGTTACACAAACTGTCAAGTATTTATTTGGAGCGCAACACACACAAAAAAAAAAAGACAACAGCGCTCAGACTTGGCACTTCAATGGAATTCAAAAATAAACAGTACCCCCTACCAAATCAACATAGCACCCACCCCCGGTGCCACGACCTATCATATCACCCAGGCCTCCCCAAACTCTGCTCCATCTGTCTGTCTCGGGGTACAAGGGCAGCAGGAGAATGGGGGTGGATGTGAAAAAAGGGAGGGCTGCTGGAGTCTGGAGGGCTCTGGGGGGGTCTGTGAGGAGTGCAGAGGAGCCTTTGTGGGGGATCTGCACCGTAATTAAGGATTCCACAGCTGCCTACTGATTTGCATGTCTGATAATTTGCCACATGCTACACACCACCGCTATCTCCCACATCAGGGCATTATCGCTGCAGCACACGTCATTAAGGCTGGATGAGACTGTGGGGGTACAGGCACCATGCAGGAAACGTGAAGACCGTGTGAGGGCCTTTTTACGCACCGCTCTGACACTGATTCACCATTCTTTTCCATTACAGGCTTATGGCATTTTGAAATGTCCTGTTTCTGAAGACACAAAACAACCAAGCAACTAGCAATTATTTTATTATAAACAAAAAAGAATCACTCCAAATTTTAAATGAGTTGTTCGGCCCACAGAAATATCGGCTTTCAAGTTATAAAAAGCAGCACTTTTTTTTTTTTTTTTACACGTCTGACATGTTTAATGTTCAATATCTTAAACAGTCATTTCAATATTAAAACAGCTTATTGTTGGAACAAACTGAAATATTGAGGTCTGCTCAAATTCTAATTAAAGTGTCACTGTCATTTATTACATGTAATTATGGGATAACAGTGTACCTATGCTTCAATTTGCATTAACTGGTTTAATCTGCCTTATTCTAGTTTAATTTGATTCTTTTTTTATCATTTCAAATCTAATTACATTTTTAATGCTCTATTGTGTTTCTTTTATACTTTGTATTAACCATTCATATGTCCTAGGTAAAGCAGGAACTTTACATAGGGCACACTTCAGGAAGTATGAAAAGATTGTCTTTTTTGAAAAACACTTTGGGTATCTTTACATATCATGAGTAACCTGATTGAAATGATTTAGAAATTAGGAAAACTCCGATTTGAAATGGTTTCACTGACTACAGTAAAACACAGGCAGGTCTGCACCGCATCAATCAGATATTTCTCTGTTGTAACTGTGGTGAAAGAGTTGCTTGAGATTTGACTAGAATTACTTGAGATGGACAGCGTCTCTCTCTCTCCCTCTCTCTCATTGTAACAGATGAGAAAAGAGTGGGCGTTTTGTTTTGTTTCCAGCTCTGCATAGAGACTTAGAGTCTAATTGACATCTCGCTCTGAGTCAGACACTGTCCAGCACACGTAAACCAATTCAGCCGCTGTGTAAGTGAGTGACTCATTACATACGGCTCACAACTATCTGATACTCTACAGTCCTCATTCTACACATATTCTTGCAATTTGTGGCACATTTAAAAACACCTGATCTTCTAAAGCTGAGCTCCTTCGGTATGAAGATCACAGGAGAGTCCCAGCTTGAAAACGCCAGTAAAGTGACAGATGTCTCCATTAAAGTGGCACATGGGAAAGAAATATGATCACGCTCTGAGGTTAATTAAGATGTTCTCAATTAATGAACCTTAAATCCTCCATGTAATCTAATTTAGACTGTGTTTAAATAGACAACAGGACCAGGTAATTATATTTTCCTCTCAACTTCACATCTTAAAACAATATATTCAGATGCTGCTGTGGATATCAATACAGCTCAGGGTTCAATTGTAATGATTTGATTCATAAAACAGTGAAAAAGCATGCCACAACTGCTTAAAAAATATAAATTATTTTAAATATTTTCTTACCATCACGAGTAATAATTTGGTCTTTAGAACGACAACAAAGTGCAACTAAACAGTTGTAATCTTTGTGAATAACAAATTTTGGCAGATTTGCAGTTGAGAGTTTAACTTCAGTGTTTGCTGAGTCATTGTTATTCACTGTCTAATTCACAGATTAGATTAGGCAGAAGTAAAGGGTCAATATTTGCTTGCATTTTTCTAGACTTCCGCTGGGCTGGTGATAAAGATAATGACTGCATTTCAGAAGTCTAGCAAGTTTCTTTTTAATTAACAGACACCAAGACTTGATTTTGGCCTCGGTTTGAGAATGTCAGCTGGAATAACTCAGTGCTGGGTGGCGGGTTACTTTCTTTAAAGGTGAATTTAAGTCTTCTTAAATGAAAGCAGTCAGGAGAGGGTCGGCAAAATAAAACTTCCACGTAAAACAGAGCTTAAGGCAAACTCACCTTGATGCGGAGGGACTGATGGATATCGGCAGCTAGCTGATCTTTCCACCATTCCAGCTCCCTCTCCATTTTTCCAGATTTTACCTGCTGAAAACAAAAGCAAAGTTCAGATACTTCAAAGGAAGAAGCAAGGCCAAACTAACAGATGCGAGTACAACCACAAAACTGAAAGTGTTACCATGTGACGGGTGAATGAAAGAAGGTGAATTTAAGTTTTCCTACTTTTTTTTTCTTTAAAGTAAATTTTAGGATTAGTAAGTTAGACATTTTGTTCGTACTAACAGTAAAAAAAAATATATATATATATATACACTCTTTCGAGAAATGCGTCGGCTTTGACAAAGTTTTTAAACACCTTTATCTCACTGACTGCATAGGTCTATTTCCTCGCATAGGCCATTTTCTCTGCTCGGGAGCGTCATGGCTCAGTTAAATGCCCCCTTCGACCACGCTGTTTGTCAGTTTCATCAAAGCAGCCTTCCGTAAAATCTCACGTTTAACGTGGTTGTTCGTCGCGACTACAAATAACCAGCCAGTTCCACATTTCGGTTATTACCGAAGGCGATTCTGCACCACGAGTCTGCGGCCAAACACACGGGCTACACAAGTTAACTGCCCACCGAGCTCAGAAATACTGAGCCCGTTTAGAAACAAAAACAGGGCTACCACAAAGCTAGTCAACTCATTACAAAATTAGCTCATTTCTCCTACAGTCAGCAACAAGGAAAACTTTTTAATATATATATCCCGGTAGTTATCGCCTCTTCCACTCACCGCTCCGACGGGAATGCCCCCCAAGACCCCTTTGTCTCAGTCCGACATCCTGAACGGGAGAACTCCTCTTCGGCTCAACTTTGAGCAAGACCTCTTTTTTCGCCGGCGAAAAGACAAAGTTAATCACACGAAATACAACAGCTGCCACCGTTAAATCCTACGAAGGGGCCTTCGGGTGCCCCGTTTCCCCCAAACTGTTCACACTTTTCCGAGAGAAGCTGCTGAGCCGATCTCTCTCCGGTGGCTTCGCTGTTAACAAAGTAGCCTCTCCGGCTCAGCCAGCTGCTACTGTTGGTCTACAGGGCTCGTGCGCTAGACGTAAGGGTCCTCTCCCAACCTGGGAGTTGTAGTCCTTTAGAGGTCAGCGTGAGAACTACAAATGGCCACAGTTCAGCAAGGGAAACATTTTCATTTTAAAAATAAAAAATGTTAATGAATGCATATCATATTACATTATATTGTATTATATTCATATTCAAATAATTTTGTAATTTAAATAAATGGAGACAAATACATGATGGTCTGTAGACATTTACCTATTTATTTTTAGAGAGAAACCCAAGATAAGAAATTCCCTTTGAATAATAACTCCAGTAATATTGGAAGTGCCGCTAGTATTGCAGTCCTATTTAAATATGCTAGTCGGTGACAGATATGTCTGACTGTGTTGGAGCGTGACTGTAATTTTTGTCACACTTATAGTTCAGATCATTAAACAAGTTTTAATATTATACAAAAATATCCAGAGTAAATAAAAAAATGTGTCTTTTAAATTGTGATTTCATTTATTTAGAGAAAAAAGTTATCAAACCTACCTGGCCCTGTGTGAAAAAAGTAATTCCCCCCTAAACTTAATTATTGGTTATGCCACCACTGGCAGCAAGAACTGCAATCAAGCATCTTTGATAAATGGCGATGAGTCTTTCACATCAGAATTTTTGCAGAATTGTTTTAATTCAACCTTGGAGAATTTTTGAGCATGAATGGCCTGTCTAAGGTTATGCCAAAGCATCTCAAACTTATTTAAGTCCAGACTTTGACAAGGCCACTCCAGAACCTTTATTTTATTTTATTTTATTTTATTTTATTTTTATTTTGTTTTAGGTTTTTCAGAGGTTTTTTTGCTGGTATGTTTCTGATCATTGTCCTGCTGCGTAAGCCAAGTATTCTTTAGCATCAGGATGCAAACTATGTTCTCCTTCAGGATTTTCTGGTAGAGAGCAGAATTCATGGATCCATCAATTATAGCAAGTCGTCCAGATCCTGAAGCACCAAAGCAGCCCCAGACCATCACACTACCACCACCATGTTTGACTGCTGGTATGATGTTCTTTTTATAAAATGCTGTGTTAGTTTTAGCCAGATGTGACGAGACACAAACATTCCAAAAAGTTTAGTTTTGTCTCGTCAGTCCACAGAATATTTTCCCAAAAGTCTTGGATATCATCAAGATTTTGGGCCAATGTGAAACGAGTCTTTGTGTTCTTTTTGGTCAGCAGTGGTTTTCTCCTTGGAACTCTCCCATGGATGCCATTTTTGCCCAGTCTCTTTC
The DNA here is from genome assembly GCA_034780415.1 of Cichlasoma orientale. Taxonomy (NCBI): domain Eukaryota; kingdom Metazoa; phylum Chordata; class Actinopteri; order Cichliformes; family Cichlidae; genus Cichlasoma; species Cichlasoma orientale. Next base: position 99,033 of record JAVDPK010000684.1, read on the forward strand.
TTTTTGTTCAATCATGAACTCTGACCTTAACTGAGGCGAGTGAGGCCTGCAGTTCTTTAGAGGTTGTTCTGGATTCTTTTGTGACCTCCTGGATGAGTCGTTGATGTGCTCTTGGAGTAATTTTGGTAGGCCGGCCGCTCCTGGGAAGGTTCTCCACTGTTCCAAGTTTTCTCCATTTGTGGGTAATGGCTCTCACCGCGGTTCACCGGAGTCCCAAAGCCTTAGAAATGTCTTTGTATCCCCTTCCAGACTGATAGAGGTCAGTAACTTTGTTTCTCATCTGTTCTTGAGCTTCTTTAGATCGAGGCATGATGTGTTGCTTTTTGAGATCTTTTAGCCTTTCTAACCTCCTTATCAGTCCCAACATTCATGCTAATCATTATCCTAAACAGCAGGATAAAATGCAGATTAGAGCTTGTGTACACTCCTTAAACTCACAGGTTAAATGCGTTGGATTAAATGCAGTGCATCCCTGAGCAAATACTGAAACCCTGTGAATCACAAGAGCAGCGGAACAGAGACTTGGTTTTCAGGATGTATCTGTTTGAATTCATTTAGGAGAAGGACTAGGATAGGTACAAGTTAAGGAATTTATTTGTTATATTTGTTTGATAATGACAACAGTTGAAAGGAAGTCAACGTTATGCTAACACTCATTAAGTGCAAACACGATACACCTGCGTGAACCCGTTTGTCAAATTTCCAGGATGGGGTTCAAACATCACTCTTGCCTGACACGCAGAGGGTTAAACTCATCATCTCTGCACTGGAACACGAGGTGCTATTGGGGCGCATTGGGTTACCTCCTGAACTACTGCCAGAGATGAGAGTAAAGCATCACATTTTCACATTTTTGTTGAAGACAAGTGTGTTTGCTTCACGAGTAAACCTTTTTTTAGCAGTGATTCTGGTATTTTGAGCTCGAGCTTACAGAGTTGAGTATGAGAATATATAGCATGACTCCACACTCCAAACATGAAAGAACATTTTGCAGGTTTAAAGGGTTTAAGGGGAGCTGATCCTGTAGACCAATAAAATGCTGCCTTTTTATCCTGTTTACTTAAAAAAAACTGTCAGTGTGAGTGTTTGGGGCAGAGCCTGTGCCTGCATGCTGCTTACTACAGACAATTTGGCTACAAATATCTATTAATGCTTTACATTAACGTAGGGTAAACTGTTTAAATTAGCTCCACACTGATTAACTGTTCCACTTTTGCTGGTGATGCATTTCTACTTTTACATAAGTGCGATTTTGGACTCTTCCTTGAAATATCATGGGATATGGTTACTTTAGTGTGTGATGAATTGCTTCCATGTGTGATGTGAACACTCACAGATAACTCTGAAACATTCGAGCATAAAACCCCCAGTTAAATGTCCCCCTGTGGGCTACGAGGTGGTGATAAACAGACTCTAAAAATAAAGAAACAGAACAGCACAGGAGGTGCAGTATGTGCTTGTTGTTTGCCCCATCCTGTCTCTCCTTAATGCGGTCTGTCGGTGTCCTAATTTATATTAAACAGAATGATGGTTATGGTAAATATGTGAGACTCCAGTGAGCCCTGTCACAGTCACCTGACTGTACACAGAATCTGCAGGTAAGACAAGGTTATATTTCTGCGAGGAAACCTTAGAATGGAGCGCGATCAGATTATATAAGAGATTTATAAATGGCAGTATACTAATAATACAAAACTGCAGGTATATATTTACATAAATTCATGTGTGACGGGCATGTTTTTGTGCATCATTTCTGTTTAAAATAGATTTATTCAGTTCATGACTTGTTGAAGTTTTTGGAATTCAAAAAGCATTTTAAAGTTACATTTTCAGTGCATTCAAATAATACATAAACTTTTATATTTTGGCATAAAACCCTGAATAAATGAACAGACTAAGGAGACTATTTACAATGGTGTTTAATTGATAACAAATTCAAAATAAAATGCATGATTTTTTTTATTGTAAAATAATAAAAATGTATAAATACCAATAGTTTTAAATCTTTTGAAATAATTAAAGCAATTTTGTCCATCAATTTGGATGTTCTCCAATGTCAGGTTACTGCAGCTATAAACAGTTAAATTAAACGCAGTGCCGGGCAGTAGGCTACAACCTCTGTAAAACTAGGAAAATTTAAATGTATCATAAAAATCTTTATTTCATTCTAAAATTAAATGCTTACTATATTGTCTATTATTATGTATTAGGTTTCTAAAATGCTGATTAGTTTCATTTGAAAGATGTAAGTTTATAGAATAAATTCAACAAGTCATGAATTGAATTTGGTTATTTTAAAATAAGAAAGAAATGATGAACTCAGACTCAAAAATATGTGTCATGTTAATAACCCGTACATAAACATTCAAAAACACAAACACTGTAAAATATTTCATCTTGATTTTAGTTCAAACTGTTATTTTATTGTGATTAATGAGAATAAAAAGAGGATGGCACTGTGCCACCTCCTTTATAAAGGAGTTTAAAAAAAGGGAATTCAATTATTTTAGCTTCTTTTGGGATCATTGTTTAAAATATTTTATCAGAATAGGGCACAATATTGCAGGTAAAACATTTTTTGTTCTATGTGAAAGCTTTGTTGGGTGGTCCCCCCCAGCTGATTTTAGTGCGCCCCCTGGTGTCAGGACTCCTTAAACAACTGAAGTGCCACAAAGCCCAACCTTGATATTATACACTGCTCAAAAAAAAATTAAAGGAACACTTTGAAACACATCATATTTCAGTGTGGAAATGTTTTTTTTTTTTTTTAAAGTCTGTACTGACTGGGTTATGTGTTAGGAATGGAAGGTGCCACATTATTTGATGGAAATAAAAATGATCAACCTACAGAGGGCTGAATTCAAAGACACTCCCAACAACAAAGTGAAAAAATGATGCAGCAGGCTAGTCTATTTTGCAAAAATTTCATTGCAGCAGCTCAAAATGGTACTCAGCAGTTTGTATGGCCCCATGTGCTTGTATGTATGCCTGACAATGTCGGGCATGCTCCTAATGACATGACCAGATCAATATCCCAGAAGCGTAACTGGCTTGATGCTACACTCTGATTAAAAAGTGTTCCTTTAATGATTTTGAGCAGTGTAATGAAGTCAATTAAGAAACAAACAAATATAAAAAATAATCATGACAGTATTAATTTTCAGCCTGAGCATTTGCTTTTCTATCTGCTTCATTGAGAAATTCCTGGTCAGGGTAGATTAGGAAGCCGGTGAAGGTGCTGTCTGTCCAAAAAGGGTCAAAAAAGAGTCCATTCTGCTCAGAGTAGAAGATCTGCAGCCAAACCTGGTCTGACTCCTTCAGGTGGAGAACAGTAGAACCAGATGCCACATCATAGTTCCCAGTGTTTGCATCAAATGTCTTGATCTTGTACTGTCCATTGTGGACCAACCCAATGGCCAGGTGCTTGTTGGACAATGTGATATCATAGGTGAAGTAATAAACTCCAGGGATAGCACAGACAAACTTCCCACTGGTGGCATTGTAGTGATTCCCCTCATTCAGCAGGATTCGGCTGAAGCGGATGGGCGTGCGCTCTTTGGGATAGCTCTTTGTCACAGCCACAGAAAAGGCTGATTGTGCTTGCTTGCCACAGTTACAGCCACCTGGAGCTCCTTCCTGGCCCATGTCTCCCACCTCTCCTTTTTGTCCCGGTTTTCCAGACACTCCCAGTTTTCCACTTTGCCCTTTCAGTCCCCGAGGTCCAGCCTTGCCAATAACACCCCCACGACCTTTCACACCTGGTTTGCCTTGGTTGCCAGGTCTCCCTGGATCACCTGATAACGCAAAAATAATGACAGGATCACAATA
>JAVDPK010000684.1:103022-119545 GCA_034780415.1 Cichlasoma orientale
TATATAATTGTTTTGATGACCAAAACCTCTTCAGAGCCTAAAAACGCTCCCCAAGAAATTGTCACTGACAAAAGGACTCCTGACTATTTCTGATGAGTAACTATAACAAGAACCTGATTAACTTGGCCTTAATTGGCATGTTAGGATGTTTCTAACTATTCCAAGCTTGTGGTAATAAATAATAAATCATCACAGGTTCCTTTAAGCAACTGAGCTAGGTCTGAAAATGAAGCTAATAAATAATGACTCAAAACTTGTGACGGGTATTAAAAATATCAAAGCACTTCCAGTTTGCAATTCCCTCTGATGTCACTGTGAAATGGCAATCACATTTTTCCCTTCAAACACACAGCTGGAGCCTATCCCAGCTGCCATAGCGCGAGAGGCAGGGTACGCCCTGGACAGGTCGCCAGTCTGTCACAGGGCCATAGCAACTTAAACAATGCTTTCCAGTTGTTCAAAACAGATCATTAAAGTTCACTTTATGACAAAAGAGGTGGTCAGAGAGCAACTACCTTGATCTCCCTTCTCTCCCTTCTCTCCATCCTTCCCGTCTTGGCCGTCCTTCCCCGGGGGCCCCATGGTTCCCATGGCCCCCGGTGATCCAGGGGCTCCTGGGTTGCCTGCAGGCCCCTTTGGGCCTGGCAGACTGCAGACCAGCTGGGAGGAGTGGATGGTGAAATTACGGCCTCTCTTGAATGGGGGATTTGTTGACTGTGATACGACGACTGATACCAAATAGATCATCACAAACATCTGGAGCATGATGGGCACTGTAGAGTCACAGCGAGGCAAAGGGAAGCGACTGTTTACAACATGAATATCGACTTGGGTTTTGCGGCCATTAATCAGATGATGCTAACATCTGGAAAAAGATTACTAGAGTCAGCCAGAGACTAAAATGGAAAGTGATAACTAAGGGCTACTGTTAGAATCAACTAACAGATCATATGAACAATAATCTAAATGGTGTCCAGATGTCATTTTTGTGTTATCACTCAGTAATTAATAAGAAATATGTTGCATCTATTATGTTCTGGTTAGATAAAAGCATGCAGCTTACAGCATGTTATACAAAGGGAGCGTGTTTGCCATTTTAAAAACACAGAGTAACAACTCACCAGTTGAGAAATTATGACCTATGGGAATTTTTCAGCTCCGTCCAAGCCCCTTTCTCTGCATTAGAGCACGCAAACGTTCCTACATTTCCAGCAAACGGTTGAGGCAGCATTCTTCAAGAGAAGCTCTGCAGCAAAATGTGCAGCCCAGAGCCCTCGCAACATCCGCCCTGTTTATGCGAGTGATGGGCCAAAAAATACTTTCACCATGATGTCATTACATTCAAGTCAGTGCAACAGCTGAAGCAGTGACACATCACTGGTTCACAAACTCTGCCCCGAGGAGGCAGGACATTACACAAGAGCCTTAAAAATATAAAGCAGAAACATTTAGCTTGTTACACTTTATGCATTTAAGCAATAATATCCCCAGAACTGGTCTGATGTTACAATTACAGTACAAGATGCACAGTACAGAAAGCATCTTTTTAGAGAAAGCTTGTCTGTCATGTTTTAGTCTTCGGTGTGCACGTGCGATGCATGTGGATATTGTGTGCACCTGGTTAATGAGGCACACAAGGAGACACTACTCCCTACAGTGTGAGATCAGGCGTGTCAGGACTGACTGTTTGTTATTGGTGTCCTTTTCTCCACCTTGAAACCCTCATCGGGGCTTTCCAGACAGTCTGATGAATTAAAAGCCATCAGCACCATCTCATTGTTCCATTCATTTTTTATGTATTTCAGTCTATTAGACTGAGTTTTTTTAGTCATATGTGGTTTTAGTGCAAGATCACTGTCTTCTCTCCCTCTTTATCTCTGCCCTAGTGATGATTTCAGATTCCACTGGCAGCTCAGCGTAACACACATCCAAGGCTACAAAGAGCAATGGTGGGATGAAAAGTGCTGGCTTTGCAAGTCAAAGCACGCAAGTGTCACAATTAAAAGTGCATCATTCTTTTTTTCCTTAAATAAATTATTCAGCATTGTGTGTCACAGCTTTAAAGCAGCATTTCATTCACAAAGAGAGAGTTGCGAAAGCTAAACACACCTTGCAAGGTTGAATTTTTCTGGAAGAACGGTCAAAAATTCCCATAAACACTCCTAAACGTCGTGGAAAGCCTTCCCAGAAGAGTTGAAGCTGTTACTGCTGCAAAGGGTGGGCTGACATCATATTAAACCCTCTGGATTAAGAATGGGAGGTCACTCAAGTTCATGTGCGTGTGAAGGCAGACAAGTGAATACTTTTGGCAATTTGGTGTATGTGTAAAAACTGCAATTAAAACCTTTATCATATGCTGTGGGCTATTTATGATTATTACTTTCAATTTTTTTTATTGCAATACCACGTTCGTGTTGTATTTATGAAGTTATACTACTAAATAAATCTTGAACAGTGATTATTAAAATAAAATAAAAATGTAACTACCAGCTATACAAAATAATCATGAACTGAAGGAAGCGGATCTATTCGCATTTATAGGCCTACTTTGAAACAGCACTGTTAAAGTTACGCAGGTCACTTTGAGTTCAGGTAAATGTGGCCTAGTTTGATAATAAGAAACACATAAAGCAGGCTGGTAGATTTAAAAACAGCAAAAGTCATAAAAGACTGCAGCTCAGACTGCATGTATTTCCATATTATATTGTTGGTGTGTGTGTACTGATTTACAAATCGGTCCACACGCTGAACTTCTCGATCTTTATCCATGCTTTTTCTTTTTCTAGGGTCCATGGCTTTTATGGCTTTTATGTGTACACATCCCTGTTAACATCCTACTGAGTCTGCAAAATGAAGAAGATGGAGTGCCTGGTGATAGAAGCAGGCTATGAAACCTTTGTTTTGTTTTTTCTTTTTTAAGTGGGTATATAGGGCACACATTTTTATAAATGAGACTATAATTATAGAATCGCTTACAGCAATGATAACTAAAAATTAAAACGTGGAAGAAGAGCTACAGGTAACATCAAGAGGCAAACTCAAAAAACAGGCCTCTACCCACGGCCCACACCTCACAGATTTAAAGACAAACAAAAAAAAAACAACAATCTTTTGACGGGACACCATGAATTCAGGCAATTTTATTATAAAAAGCACGCAGTTACATTACTCGTGTTTCCTGTAAAGACTGAATCTGACAGTGTTTTTAAAGTTTTTACATGTTTTCCACTGAACTGAAACACGTTTTTTTTCTTGAACCTGCAGCTTCAAAAACAAAGTGTGAAAATAAATTTTACAAAACACTGTACACAGTTTCTCTTCCATTTCTCACTAAAACACAATCCTGCTTCATCAGCCATGAATCTGAGACCTGACCTTTTACAGAGCAGCTGCTCTAGCAGAGTCTTTGGGGAGAGTTTAGGGGAATCTGCAGGGACCGAAAAGGTCACTGTCCCAAGAAGGAAGCCATGGGATCATCTGGCCTGCTGCGTTTCATGCGGAAGGCCTCCATCTCCTCCTCAGTGGGTGCCTTTACTTCATACAAGCTGTTGTACGGCCTCTTCCTCTCATCCAGCTGCATCAGCACCTCTACTTGCTTCACTCGCTTGTCCTCTGCTTCTAGAGCCTGAGAGGAACACACCGGCTGGAGGTCAGACACAGAAACTCACCGAACCAGACAAAACGAAACAAACAGAAACATTACCTTCTTCATTTTTTCCTTCTTCTTCTCCTCATCCTCCGAGTCGCTGCTGTCGGAGTCTCGCTTCTTGTTCTTTTTGTTCTTCTTTTTCTTCTTCTTCTCTTTCATCTTATCTCGATGCATCTGGTGATCAAAAATAGTGCAATAATGAACATTAAATACCCTCTTTTATACTCATTAATGCTAACTAATGCATTTTTTAAATCTATTCATTGTTCCCTTACTTCCAGCAGAGATTTGGGCTCCTCCTCCTCCTCCGTTGGCTCGGTTACTGCCTCTTCAAACGGAGTGCAGTCTGAGTTGTTCTGCAGGGTTAATAAAAATGACAAAAACATTATGCAAGTTAGAAATCTATCACTGCTATATAAGCTGATATCCTATGTATCAAACAAACCCTTAAAATTCTCTCAGTAAATGTACTCACCAGTCCAAGTCCAGCCGTTCCTGTGCAGTAACTCTGTTTGACCATGGAGTGGCAGCACTTGTACCCCCAGAAGCCGTCTTTCCAGTAGGAGCCCCAAATGCACTAATAAAGAAATACGGTTTGTTTTAAAAATAAAACATAATTAAAGTGTATGAAAATTAGCCGGACATTTGCTTTTCTCCGCCCTCCTTACAGTGTGGTTGTTGATGAGCACATCCTCCTCATATTTGGAGCGAGCAACAGCCTTTTCGAGTCCTTTCAGCACAGCGCCGTGACGAGAGTACTCCACGTAGTCCTCTGTCTGGGCCAACAGCAACTCCCGTGGAGGTGCATCCAAGTGCTCTTGGCCTCCATACTAATTGTCACACACAAAAGCAGGAACACCATCAGTAAAGTCTGGAGTCTGACTGATATGGGCCTTTTTAACGACTGATACAGCAATTTGGTGATTAAAAATCTGACATTCTGATACATCGGCCGATACGTTTTCCTTTCAGACACATTTGTTACATGCATTTATTTATTTACTCGTTTACACAGCTCATCCCAGTCCAACTGCTCACATCAGCTGGTTGTTGTTTGTGGCTCTAAACATGTGTTGCACACAGAGATGCTGTAGGGTGCCCCCTGATGGACAAACTATGCAACATCAACACTCATAACATGCTTTGAAAAGTTTCTCTCATTATAAATGCTAAATACCAATAGATCAGCAAGTGGGTAATATCGGCCAATAGTATCGATTTAAGTTGTCAGTCATGAGAAAAACACGGTGAACATATGTGACGCAGCAAACTAAATAAAAGGATCAAACTGAAGTCCCAAAATTTTATATTTCACCTTTTTATATTTCCTAAAATGTCAAAATTTTTAGATTAACGTGCAAAAACAGATTTAATTTCCGTGTTTGTTGATTTTTATTAATTTTTAACTTTAAGATGGCAAACTGTGTCTGTTCTTTGAATTGTCGTAGATTAGTAACGTCAGAAACTGTTCAATAAAATACATTTTCAGACATAGTTTTAAGATTTCAAACAGTGAAGTTAAGATAAACACGGGAAATATTGGAAAGTCCAGTTGTTCTTGATTGCGTCATTACTGTTTTTGTGCGCAGCCAGGAAACGTGATCTGCGTTTCTGTCTGGCTTTTTGCTGCATCGCGTATTTGGAAAAAGAAATAAATAGAAAAAAAATGTAGAGGCTACATCCTGTTGCTAAATAAATATATGTCAACTGTGTACCCTCTCCAGGATGCTCTCCCTCTGTTCCTCTTTGAAGTCCTCCTTCTTGACCTTGAAGGAGCGATGCAGCAGCTCCAGTTTGGTGGGGTCAGCCTGCAGATGCACCTCGGACCCTCTCTCATAAGCCTCCCAGGCAAACACTGCGATGTGACAATTGTTACAAATTACAATCTGTCTGAGAGTGAGCATGACCTGCAGTATGTGGTCCTATCCAATAAGAAAAAGCAGACTACAAGCCAAGGCTTTAAAGGAAGGGAACACAACTTTAGGACTTACACTGTGTCTGAGCCATGGAAATTGTGGCCCCAGAATAGCGAGCAAAGTTGTCTCCAGCGTACCCCACCCTGTTAGACAAAACAGCATTTCAGTGTCCACTCTGTTACTGTGAGACTCCAGACTATGCATTCAAACTATTACTTATATTCTTCTGTTGCATTTTATTTTCTTGCAAAACTTCGAAACCTTCACATATTTCACATATATACTGTCTTGAATGACTAACACTATTAGGGGATCAATACAGTTCTCCTGATAAGTGTGTTCTGAAAACATAAAATAACCTTTAACCTACTCATCGGGGTTCTTGCCAGTGTTGGAGTATGGGTTCTCTCTCATAGCTCGAGTCTTTGGATCGTAGTACGCCGAATTTGGATCCAGATTTCTCAAATACTGTGAAAAACAAACATGAGAAGTTCAGATTACAGAGCAATTATAAGTTACAGTGCCTCAGCTTTCATGCACACTACTGTGGAAATGTCTTGAGCCACCCCTCATTTCATTATGTTTTACCAAGAAAATGGGAAACAGGTGCAGCAAGTGATTGAAAGACGTCTAAACACACATGGAAATACAGCATATAAGGCCGAAACAGAGTTTGTACATTTCTAATGAGCTTGAAAGTGAATATTTAGTATGAACAACTTCAACACAGCCTGAACTCTCTGAGGCAGCTTTCTTGTCATTCCTTTAAGCAGTCTTCAGGAATCGTTCTCCAGGCTTCTTGAAGGACATTCAAAGCTCTTCTTTGGATGTTGGATACTGTTTTTTCCATTCTCTGTCAAGATGACCCCACACTGCTTCAATAATGTTGAGGTCTGGGCTCTGGGGAGGCCAATCCATCTGGCATTAATCTGGCATACCTCAGCCTTTTCTCCCTTCCTTAAGAATGGCTTCTTAACAGCCGCCCTTCCACTGAGACTATTTCTGATGAGGCTTCAGTGAACAGTAGACGGATCAGCTGAAGGTCCTCCACTTGTCCAGTTTCCTCAAACCTTTTTAAGGACACACTGTTAGCCAAGTTAGCCGAAAACTTGGCATATCTCATCATGGTATGTGTTGGAGCAAAAATACAATTTTATGCCTGTCAAACTGTGTTGTTGTTTTTTTTTAAACAGATTTAAGTAAAGAAATGTGAACAAATGATGTATTTTTGTGACAAGCTGCTGTAACAAAGTTCCTAAAGATACAATTTAAAATTGGTTCTTTGCTAAGTTGTCTGTTATGTGTAGAAACAAAAGTGGTTCATTCCTTGAGTCATGTGCCTTTTATAGGCTTTAATGAGTCACAGGTCAGTGATAAGTACCTTAAACCAAAAATATTCCTCTGAAAAAGGTCGGGTACAAGGGCTGGACTGAAAATGAATTAAAAAGCAGCCAAATGTCCAAAGAAAAACTTTGAAAGAATGTCAGAAAGCCTGAAGAACTACTGCTCAAAACCACTTTAAAAAAAAAAAAGAAAGCAAAAATATTCAGAAATGAGGGGTGGCTCAAGGTTTTTGCTCAGTACTGCAGGAGGTAAAGTCCTCTGAATTCATTCTTTCCTGGAAACACGGTTCACCGTCAGAGTTAGAAAAAACTGATGACTAAAGTAATGTTTCTTTATGTGCCTCTTACTTTAGCTGTGTCTTCTCTGATACGCAGATTCCTGACAGTGATTCGTCTCTTAGAGTCAAAGTTCTGACCGGGCATATCGATGTCATCTGCATATTTGTCTTCATCCTCATCTTCACTCTCATGTTCCCACTCCTACAAAGAAAGGAGGCAAGGTTATTAAAGGTCAGTCTGCTATTTGCTTCTAAAATTAGCAAAAACAAGATCCGTTTATCTTATCATCCTAATATCAATGAACCCTTACAGTCTGGTCCAGTTTTCCTGAGGCCAACTCATCCTGAAGTTTCTGTGCCTTCAGCGTCCTTTTGGCCTGAGAAACAAATAAGAATTCAGCCATGTAGTACAGCACGATAACGCAGGCTAACCAACGTTTGACCTCCAGAGTTCAACCACACTTAATTTACCACCGGTCTGCTTACCAGATCTACTTTGGCGTACTCCTCAACAATGCGCTGATGTTCCTCAGGGTCGTAGCCATTCCAGCGATCGCGTTTTCCATCATAATCCATGGTGAGCTGGATCTGACTGTGTTCATCCGGAGCAATCCCTGTTCCTGTGAACTTGGCACCAACTTTTCTGGGTCGCTGACGGAACAAAAGGAAAGGTAAGATCCTGGTTTATTAAAAATAATAATAATAATAATAATACTCCTTTGGCATCCAGGATAAGAAAAGAGTGAATATTTGTTTCTTTCAGCAGATAAAAGACTGCTTCATCAGTTTTACCTCCAAGCAGTCTTTCTTCTTGTGTGTCATGGCACCACAGTTTTCACAAGCCCCCTTACGGTATTTGGTGACAACTGTATTCTGCACGGAGACACAAAGTGGAACTTTTAGATTTTGTGGCAATGTTTCCACTTCCGTGTCCACATTAAAGTAAACACTTGGCTCATTCTCACCTCCTGCACGCCTCTCTTGTACCACTCTCCAATTGCCGAGTAGTCGCTATGGGTTTCAATCTGTGGTCTTTGATGCTTTAGTGTGGGTCTCTTAGATGGGTCGATGTACCACGGTACTGATGAAATATACTGCGGGATGTGAGGGTTTATGTCCCTGGAGGAGAGAAGTTTTTAGAACACACATCAAAGCATTTCTTCAGTTGCCCGAATGGACACACTCTCTACCCAGCCACAAACTTACTTCCCCTCCTCGTCCACCTCAGCTGGAGCATTTCCCAGCTTTCTCTGCTCCTCCAGCTCCTTTTTCTTCCTCCAGTCCTCCCTGGTCATCTTCTTGGGCTCATCCAGGCCCACGATCCCCTCCGTGTTACTGCTGGGTTGCTCGGTCATGACTGAACCTGCCAGCAGAAACACACCTCATTTAAACATCAGCACCGCCAGATATTTCGTGTAAATACGCCTGTCCTGCTCACCAAACCCAGCGCTGAATGCGTAGAAATGTGACTGTAGTGTTGGCTAACCTAGCTGTTTACCAGCCGAGTGACGTAAACGTACAGGAAGCATTTAGCTGATCTCTGTTAAAAACAATAAACCAATTATCCGCTTACCTTGATGAGACCCGACAAATAAAACTGCTGTTTATATTCCTTTCGTAAACTCAGCAATTTCCGTTGTGTTTGACCTCTTTTTTAAAACTCGTCAGTTCTGTTTTGACTAAAATGCGATCGTCGCCATTTTACATCAACTGCAGCTACGTCACGTCCTTTCTGTGGAGTCGCTGCCGGAAAAAGCGACCTCTAGTGGCCACGGGCGTGACATCAGCGACAGGTATACAGATTCTCCATGCTGTCCAGCAGCTGGCAGTGCTCCGCCTCAACCGCGAGAAAACCTTATTTTTCGGTTGTTTGTTTTCATTTGTGCAATTTCATATCAGTAAAGATGAATCAATTTCGTTTTACAATTTTTAAAATTTAATTTAAGAACTGTGTATTTAGTCTGTAATGTGCCTTTATGGTGTAGGGGGTTCAGTTAAATGAACTGGTGTGTCTGTACATGACTATCAGCCACGTTATTAGGTACACCTTTTCAACTGCTTGTTAACACAAATGTCTCATCAGCCAATCACATGGCAACAACTCAGTGCTTTTAGGCATGTAGACATGGTCAAGACGATCTGCTGAAGTTCAACCTGAGCATCAGGATGGGGAAGAAAGGCGATTTTGAATGTGGCATGGTTGTTGGTGCCAGAGAGGCTGGTCTGAGTATTCTCTTGTGTTTACAGAGAATGGTCTGAAAAAAAAATCCAGTGAGCAGCAGTTCCCTGGGTGAAAATGCCTTGCTGATGTCAGAGGTCAGAGGAGAATGTTGGTGACAGGAAGGCAACAGTAACCACTCGTTACAACCAAGGTATACAGAATCTCTGAGCACACACCAAACCTTGAATTAGATGGACTGCAGCAGCAGAAGACCACCTCGGGTGCCACTCCGGTTAACTAAGAACAGGAAACTGAGGCTGCAGGCTCACCAGGATCTGCTGCAACATTCCGATGGTAGGTTCAGAATTTGGCGTAAACACGAAAGCCTGTATCTGCCCCGCATCGTGTGAGTGGTTCGGGGCTGCTGCTGGTGATGTAATGGCGTGGAGGATATTTTCTTGGCACACTTTGGGCTCCTTGGCATCAACCGAGCATCGTTTAAACCCCACCGCCTACCCGAGTATTGTTGCCCATCCCTTTAATGACCACGTGAAAATGAGTTCACTGTAACGGTCACCTGAGCAGCCAAATCATCGACAACATGGACCAAAATCTCTGAGGAATGTTTCCTGGTTGAATCTATGCCATGAAGAATTAAGACAGCTTTGAAAGCAAAAGGGGGTCCAATGAGGTACAAGCAAGTTGTATCTAATAAAGTGGCCATGTGTGGTAGTAGACCATTTAATACATTAACACTCCCTCTAGATCTAGACTCCTGCTGCATGTGGACAGAGTCTTGGATAGTGAGTAAGTATGAGGATCCATGCAACAGCAGCAACGGCTGTAAAACCAGTGTTGGTGACATCTGTGATCCCTGTGAAACATGCTTCCTTTATCATTTATTTCTCTGCACCAAGGATCCTGAGCGCTGACCTACTTGTTGGAAAAAAAACCCAAACATACAGAAGGAACAGATCAAACAAGAGAAACTCGGGTCGCTTTTGCTGTGAGAAGATCGTTTATAGCAAGAAGACTCCAGTGGGTTCATTTCTGCATTCCTCACAAGCACCGGGCAGGTACGCCCTGTGCCTAACTGTAACACGGACACGTGAGAACAACATTTCGAGGACTCCTGTGATTGGAAAGACAAAGTTAAGACAGTAACAACAATATAAGATGCCCTTATGATGACAGTTTGGTCAGGTGACGCTTCTCACCTTTTTTCTTAGATTTCACACATTTAAAAAAAAAAAAACAAAAAAAAAAAAAAAAGGCCAAAAAATGTAAACATTGTTAAGAGAAACAACAAGAGAACGAAACAGCACCAGACACGTACATATCAACAGAAGTAGAAAGAGGCTGAGTGAAGCAGCCGTCGAGCCTTAGCACCAGTGCTCATCCCTGCTGTCAGTCCAGCGGTGTGCACACGAGAAGACAACGCTGTACCAGAGTGAAGGCAGTGTTGCATTCAAGTAGGTACCAAAATATGAAACTCTTTCAGTCCTCCGAATGTCTACTGAGAGTTTCTGCAGAGACTTAAGGAAGGTCAGGATGAACAGTCACTTGTCCTCATCCTCCACTCTCCCCCAGTCCTCCGAGTCCTCCCCCTCCACCTCTCCGTCATCTTCCTCCACATAATCGCCCTCGTATATGTCATACTCGTCCCCGCCCTCGTCCTCCTCCTCGTCTTCCTCCAGCAGGTTGCCTCCGTACAGCGGCTCATCTTCCAAGTCTTCTACTATCTCCATCTCCTCCATTTCATTCTCTTCCTCCTCTGCCTCTTCCTCTTCATCATCATCGTCGTCATCATCATCGTCATCGTCGTCATCTTCTTCCACCTCCTCCACGTCTAACCCACACACCTCCCCGTCCTCCACCTCTCCGTCCTCTCTCTCTGCCCCGGAGGAGGCAGGAGTGGAGAAAGCTTTCTCGTCAGTTCTGTCTGTGAGGTAGGACCTGCTGGAGGGGACGAAGCTCGAGGTAGCAGTCTTGGTGTTGATGTAGAGACGAGGAGGAGGCTCTTGCTTCGATGGAGCCGCTTGGCCATCGGGGTCGGAGATGGAAGAGGAAGAAGCCGCTCTTCTGGAGGCCGGGACAAAAGAGGGAGCGACAGGCGCAGCAACTGCCCCGGGCCTCATGGAGGTCATGTTGGGCATGTATTCACGAATCTCCCCTGGCTCCAGCGGGTCAGGCCCACAGGGGTCGTGTTCGCTGCAGGACAACTTGCCATCCAGCTTGGAGATGAAGAGCATGCCGTCTCGGTGCTCCTTACAGTACGAGTTGGGGCACATCTCGCAGAACGAAGCTGCCTCTTTGCCACATACGTCACACTGGTGCCACGGACACTCCCATCGGCCTGCAGGAGAGATTATCGTGGAATGAGTTCATCTTGTTTTTGCTGTAAACACGCACAGATGGCAAGATTTTTGACTCACAAATGGCTAACAGCAATATAAATAATTCTCATCAAGTTCACATTTACCAAAACTAGGTTTTATTTTTTCCTTTTTCGGAGAGCCACTGTCAGTCTAATGCCTTCACCTATGCCAGAAACTACCCAGTCCTCTCTGTTCTCTCCATGCGTGCTTGAGGATATTCAAAACTCCCGAAAGCTTGATGCAAAAATGATGCCTGGCTACGCACGACTATCATCTTGCGTGCTCTGCCTAAAGTCGTCCCTGCAATAACCCTCCGAGTCTACTTGCCTGCAGGCCTCTTGGCCAGGTTGAGGCAGTCAGCGTGATAGACCTTTGGGCAGCCCGGCTTCTTACAGGAAACTATCTGGCCCCCGTCACCACAGCTGAAACACTCATCTTCCCTCTCCTTGGTCACCTCTTGCTTGGTCTTCTTCTTCATGGAGACCTTCCGTTTTCCTTCCTTAGGCTTCATTTTCTCAGCTGATGGCTGGTTCTAAACGAGCACAAGGAACAGGAAGGTCACAGGGCGGCTCTTCTTACTGAAGGTGGAGCTGCGACTGAATATAAAGTTTTACCTTTGGCCGAACACCCAGGAAACCGCTACAGTTGGGCGCTCCACATTTACAGGCAGTCTTCCCATTGCCGAGACACTCCAGGTTGTAGTTGAAAGTCAGCTCCTCATCTGAAGTACATGTTGTATTAGATCAGTAACTGAAAATAATCTGAATAATCTTGTTCAATAGAAAAACAACAACAAAAACAACAACAAGAAGAAACTATCAAACCTTTTGGGACATCCTGTAAAGCAAATAAGCCCACTCGTGTGTCCCCGTTCACAGTCCACTTCTGAGTCTCGCAGTTTGGCTGGCAGCTGTGGTTCATGAAGCGAGCTTGGTTCCCTTTGGGACCCGCATCAATAATGCGATCCTGGAGGAAAAAAAAAAAAAACGCAAATCAGTTTGGACACGTCATCGGCTCTGCATCGCCACGCGGTGCCGTATTCGGGCTGTTTCCTGGTAGT
Organism: Cichlasoma orientale; assembly: GCA_034780415.1. Lineage (NCBI taxonomy): Eukaryota > Metazoa > Chordata > Actinopteri > Cichliformes > Cichlidae > Cichlasoma > Cichlasoma orientale. The sequence goes on from JAVDPK010000684.1 coordinate 115,808, forward strand.
CGACTCTGAATCACCTTGTCCAGTGTAAGCATGTAGAAGTTACAGATGTCATTCTCCTGAGCGTGTCTGATCCTGGCTCGGCATTCCTCTTCATCTATCACCTCTCCCACATATTCACTGATAAAAGCTCCCTGAGAGTGGGGGAAAAAAAAAAAAAGGAAATGAGTAAAATGTGATCAACCCAACGATCCACGGTGTGCGATGCGTTTCCCACCCACCTTCTTGATGTCCGACATGCCGCGTAAACCCCAGCCGCAGGACAACGTCCTGAAAATCTCCACAGGTGTGTACTGGCGCTTTGTGAAAGCCTGATTCTGACATCGCTCCCCTGCCGCGCACACCTGAGGGTGGCACTCGTACATGAGCATACGGTTAATGCACTCGGAGTCGATGCCGCACGGGTTCTCGTCAGTCGCCTTGCAGTTACATCGAGGAACCTCGGACAAGTCGGCGGTGATAATCTGCACCTTCCCGATTGGCCGGTTTACCTAAGGAACAGAGACGGGGCGAGATTTTTTTTTACAGCACATCTCATTTAGCTGGTCTAACGCAGGCTTGATAAGCACGGATGTACACACGGCACCTTGATGTGTCTGTACGGAGGAGGCTTCTTGTCATTCTTTCTGTCCTCCTGTAGCTGCTTCAGCTCCTTCTCTGCCTGAAGCTCTTTGAAACGCTCGGCCGCTTCAGTCAGCGCTGCAAAGACAGACATGACCTTCACTATTAAACATCCATCTCACACCAGCAATCAAGATTCTGCCAGCGACTTTAAGCACGCACCCTTTTTGTACACTGCATCTGCACCCTTGCCCATTTTTTCTATGTTGTGAGTGTCCCCCTCCATGTAGGGAAACACTCTGGCCTGGTATGTCCACACAAAATCTTTGGAGCCAAAGAACTGCACCGGGAACTCCCCCACCTCGTGTTTCATCCTCAAGATGTTATTCGGCACCTCTTTGGTCAGGCAGACTTCAGCGGGCCACCACCTAAAGAGTCACGGCAGGTTTCAGAAACATAAATATGGGTCCGTTAGCTGTTGTGTAGCGCCTCTGTGCGAACGCCAATGTCGTGCACTTACCTGTAACGCCCCCACTTGACCCACAGTATGTCCTTAATGCGAGGCTTCTTTCCAGCTTTGCAGTCGTTGCAGAACCAGCTGCCCTGTGGCATCTCCATATTCAAGCATTCCCGATGGAAAGCAGCAGGACAGGCTTCACAGCACAGCAGACTGCCCCCTAGAAACACAACCCATGAGCTATTAGTTAGTGTTTTTGTACTGGATGATCTTTTTTTATACAAAAAAAAAATCAGAAGGTTTGAGTTATGAAACAGGGAAGTTTGAGCACATGTAAACATTTGTGAGGCAAAAGAAGTAAATAAATACCAAAGTGAATATTTATCATCAGCAGGAAGCCAATCCAGTAACTAACTTATTATAGTGTCACTACAACTGACAGTAATCAGTACAAATGTAGATACTCAGGACTAAATGAGGTGAGTCAGTGTATTTAAATGAGCTCATTGGCGCTAACTTAGAGCATTAAACATTAACATGATACTTCGAGAGTCAAACTGCGTGTTTATAGCTGCTGGCTTTCAGAGGCGGGTTTGTGAGCAGAGACAAGAAACAGAAAGAAATTTATAGATGCATTTGCCAAGTGGGAGCGTTTAAGTGGAAAATGGGACAGCGCATAAAAGTAATTTGGAGCGCATGATGTCGAATTGAATAATAAAGCCCGGCGCATTTTGCAGAGCAGCTGCTTTTGTGTTGGTTTTTGGAGGCAGCTTGACAAAAGCTGCAACAGTGTTAGTTCATACTTTAGACCTGAACACACTATTAAATATGTACCTGATTCCAGCACCACCGAGAAATAAGACCAGGCTCACCTTCGGAGCAGACAAAGCACCAGCTGACGTTGATGTGTTCGTGGTTCTTGCAGCCTTTGCGAGGGGTGAAATGGTTCGGACAGAGGAAACTGTTGTTCGCCAGCACCAAGCTGCCCGCTGCCATGCAGTTGTCGTTGGCGTGATAGGCCACGGGACAGCGAACGCATCGAGCCAACCGACCTAAGAGACGCCAAAATAAAGAGGCTTGATTAGTTGTTTTTTTTTACATTAACAAAACAACATACACCATTTATGGGGTGATTTTAAAACACTTGCACGCTAAATGTTGTGTCTCATTCACCTGCATTAAGGAGGCTCAGTCTTATGGGATTATTAGGAGAGATAAAATCACAAAGCACAAGAAAGGATTGATGTCAATCTACTGAAGTAAAGTCTGGATTACATGTCAAAAGCCTGCACAGTCTCTGCTTTATGAAGCCACTTTAAACTGCCAAAAATCAAGGACTATAACATTCACTTGGTACTGTAGGTGAGGCTTCAAGTGTTAGACGGGGAAAAAAAATCTCAGGCTGAAGCCTAATTTCTGATGAGACATCAGCAAAGAATGCAGAGTTGTTACACTCGTGTTAGCATCAGCCTCTGCTTACACCAAGACAGTGAGTCATTCAGAAGAAAGAGCTTCATCACTGAAACAAATCCTGGTATCTCCAGGCATGTAGCCCTTAAATAATTCAGAGTTCAAAAGAGGCCATCAACAGCCTAACAAATGATATGCAAACAAAGACCGTTCAGAATCACGTAACCTTTGGTCAGTGGACGTCATATTAGAGCAGCGGGATGAAGCTTATGTGGTCGTGCAGTAACAGCAGGGTTGGGTTTGAGGAAAGCATCGTGGATTCTGTTTGAAAGGGATTTAACTCTACGTGCTTCTATCACGTTCGAGAGACCATGTGGTGCTTTCGCCTCAGAAATCCTTTCCGTCTTCCTCCAGGCTCTCCTCTTCCCATCGTTCTGGTGGGAGTTCATCCCATTTACATCTGCCCAAAGGGTCTCAGGACAGATTTTTTTTTTTAGATGTTTTCTAGTCTAATGTGGCCTCTCTTTTTTTGAGTGGTTTGTATGCTGCGATAAACCCTCTGCATTTCCATTCATGCGGCCATCTCTTTTGCAGGCCTTGACAGTGATGCACCTGCCTCCTCGAGAGCGTTCTTGACTCAGCTCGATGTTCTAAAGGTTCTGAAGAGTTCTTTTTTAACCAAGGATAGAATTCTGCAATCCTTCACTTCAGGTGTGTTTGATAGTCCTCGAGGCCTTTTTTTGGTTTGGCAGTGCTTATAAGTGCATTCCTTCTTTTTAAGAATGAACTAAGTTGTCAATTTGGCCACTCCTAAAGTTTCTGCTATGAATTGAAGGCCTCTTAATTGCATCAACGCCTCTTTGAACTGCAAAACAGAATTACTGAATGCTAATTTTTTTAATGCAATTACACAGAGACAGGCGACACCTGGATATGGAAATGATTACCAGCCGGCTGTAGAACTACTTTTAATCACATTTTCACGGGCTGTTTGTAAAACAAATGAAGCTACTTTCAGCTGCTCCTGTATTCACAGGGGTCGCCACAGCAGGTAGCTCCGCATGTTTGATTTGGCTAATTTTTTTACACCGGATGCCTTTCCTGATGCAACCCCAAAGGGATTTGTGTCTCCTCCTGGGGAATAAATGACTGTAATTTCTACACGGGTTGAGTTTATTTGTTAAATCCCACTAATTAGAGACAAAACTCTACACTTCAAATGAAGCTCGACTGCACTATTTGGATGGATGGATGGATGGATGGATGGATGGATGGATGGATGGATGGATGGATGGATGGATGGATGGATGGAT
>JAVDPK010000684.1:119605-131404 GCA_034780415.1 Cichlasoma orientale
ATGGATGGATGGATGGATGGATGGATGGATGGATGGATGGATGGATGGATGGATGGATGGATGGATGGATGGATGTACTGCAGTGAGGATCAAACCCAGCAGTGGCTCTCACCTTTAGCGCTGCAGACGTTGACAGGGTTGGTAATGTGGCAGGACAGACACACGTGCAGGGGGCAGCGGAAGCCTTTGTTATGAGGCTGGGTGGCTGAGTAGGCCATTATACAGTCGGTGTGGTAGAATTTCCCACACAGTGGGATTATGCAGCGCTTCACCCCATCTCCTGACTTCTTACACACGAAGCACGTGTGCACGCCTGAGAGGAACATTAAGAAGAATTAAACTCAGGTATGCCACGGCATGCATTTCGTGCTTTCCAGGCGTACCCACCTGTGTTACATTCACTACAGAGGAATTTTCCCTTGGGAGGAGCTGACAGGCCAATGCACTGCAGGTGAAAAGCTCCGTAACAGTGGCCGTCACACACCAGCAGGTCTCCTGTCCTCTCGCACACCTGCACAAGCACACAGAGGAAGAGACCTGACGAATGATTTACTGGTCACAAATAAGGGATGTGTCGCAAACCAAGCAGAACACCCATACGTTCTCTCTCACCTGACAGACGCTCTCCTTCCACGATGCGGCTCCTATTTTGCCTTTTACGTCCACTTGGGAAGACAGGCTGTCGTTCCAAGCAGCCGGCAGTACCTACAGAGACGGCTGTTAGTCAAGTGCTGCTCATGAATGAAATAGTACAGACGGACAACCAGTAACTCAGAAGCCTAACAGCACAAGGTGCACACCTCGGCTTTGGGATTTAGTGTTCCAGTGTTTTGTTTCTCCTCAGTGCTGCAGCTCTCCATCTCAACCTCCTGCTTAGGGGTTTTGGATCCTTTGGGGCTCGGAGATCTGCTCTCTGCGTGCTTGGAGGCAGCAGAAGCAGCAGCAGCAGGGGAAGAGGACGTGCTGGACATAGGCTTCTCTTTCCTCACAGATCCCAACTATCCAATATGAGATTTTATTGCGATTAGACTTATTTTAGCATCACACTGTTTGCTGTTATACGAGAACACGGAAGCACGTCGTGTGCCTTTTAGTACCTGAGTTTTCTTGACCAACACTTTCACCTCCGACGTAATTGCACTGTGTCGCTTTTGCTCCTACAAAGAACAAAGAAATAAGGAAAAAAAAAAACCCTTTAAACATTTTTAGTGCTACCAGAGAGCGCTCACAGAAATGACTTTTGTTCCTCTCGCAAACAATGCTGGCTACCACACTTCCCTAATGCCAATCTCAGTTACCTTCTTCTTTCCAGGAGCGGCAGGCACCTCTTCTATGTTACAGTCCAGCACCTTATGCGACAGCTTTCTTGGCCTCTTTCTTTCTTGGATTAATAATCCCGTCTCTAAAGTAAAACGATTCAGTATTGCATTACCTAATCAAATTTTAAAATAGCACCTGAGAGACAAGAACAACAGGTGATGCTGTAAATATGTGTGTTACGCTGTAAACTCATTTACCAGATTCAGGAGGTAGATCAGATTCCTCTGCGGTCTCTGTGTCAAAGGAGGGTTGCGTTGTGACCGGAGATACTGAAGGCGCCGTAGGAGACAGCTCATCCTGAGACGGACTCTGCCCCAGCCCTGCAGGAGCCTCGGCGGGCTCTTCCGACGGAGCGGCTGAGGTAACCGTCCCTGACGTGGTGCTGAGGTCGTGGAGTGCTGCGATCCCTGAAGTCTGCTGATTGTACACATGACAACAAAGAGCAGCTGAAACACATCCAAATACAAAAAAGAAACTAAACACGTGGCAACATGCTAACGAGACATGAAGCAGTGACGGCGGTTGTTTCTCAAGTTCTAATCAGATCGGGTCGACCGGACTAACGGATCGTCTGTCTTTTTGAAATGGGTGTGAAAATGCAGAAAAGCAAAAAGGTTATGGCACAACTTTACATAAAGTATGTGCACAATATGAAAAGACCCCCTGAAGCACAAGTTATGGTGTAAGCCAGGGGGTCTCAAACTTTCCTCACAGACGGAAACCTTCCAGGGAACACAACCTTCCAGCGATCTCATAATCCTCACACCAATTTAGCTGATTCGGGCTTCGCCTCACTTTGAGTATGTGAACTGCTTAAATATTAACAGCTGGGAGTGATTTCCTGACAGATTGTTTTCTATTGTCTCAGTGATAATGTGGGAGGGTGTTATGGACACGATGTGCTTGTTTTATTGGTGTAAATTGTTCCCATCTGTAAAGATTCACTTTTTAATGATACAGCAGAATATTTATGATTTAAAGCAAAGCGTTTTGCAGGCCCCCGTGAATATACTGTAGAGCCTTCAGCAAACCACTGTTGAAGGCTGCACAGTTCACACTTTGCTTGTATTTATAGTGTGTACAGCGCGTTTAGGCTTACCATTTGGGAAGATTCTGAAAAGTGTTTCTTTGATTTCTTTTTTGGGGCAAATATTTGTTCGTACTCCTCAGCTGACTCCAGGAGCCGTTTGGTTGGTTTCCGGAGGCGTTTGTTCTCTAATAAAAAAAAAAAAAGATGTTAAAAAATTATACATGGTTTATTTACTGTACAGACAAGCTCAACAGCAGTATTTGAGTCTTACCGGCTGCGCTGCCCGTGCCGGACAAATGCAGGTCGTTCTCTGCGTACTTCTCGACCCCCAGCTCAGGATCTGGTGATTCTGTCATGATGTCAGCCACCGTCATCTCATCAGACGCCTCGCTCATGACTTCACCCTTACTCTCGGCGGCCTCCTCGACCACCTGCCAGCGCTTCTTTGGAGCCACCATGGATTCGGAGTTGCTATTGAGGTAGCTGGTGGAGGGATCAGCAGCGACAAGAGTATCCGATCCAGAATCGGCCAAATCAGCATGGCCGCTAACAAACTCCCTGCCGTAAGCCATGTCGGCCAGGTCGGAGGAAAGGCCGGATATACTAAGTTTGAGTTTGGCAGGTAATCTTTGTTTCCTGCGTTGCTTGTCTGAGTTTCCGATCGGAGTATGAACAGGAGAGCCTTCACAGTGGTTGGTGTCAGTTGCAGCGATACCTTTAGTCCTAATCTTTGTTCTGTCCCCTGTGTTGTGGGGTATTGTGGCTTTGCGTGGCTGGCAATTTTCAAGTTTGACCCCATGAGTTAATCCAGCACAAGAACCATTGAGAGTCTCAACTTCTGTGGACGCAGGGATCACCAGGGGTTCCTCTTTGATTAGGGCAGGCGATGGTGGGATCGTCAGCGGTTTGCCTTCTTTTTCCCTGGTATCATGCAGGTCTTTGAGGAGCATCAGGAAAGTACTGAATTTATAATTGGAATCGGGCCGAAATGTAGTCAATTCAGAGTCACCGCTGTCCTCCTTCACAAGGGATTTAAACTTTAGTTCCTTGACATCCGGAAAAGTATCCATTGGTGACAGGGATAAGGATGGGGAAGTGGTTGATATATCCCTGACAGTGCTTTCTGTCTTGATCTTAACAGGTTGCAAAGTGGACTCAGTCGTGGCCGCGCACTTGGACTTTATCCACGTGCCATTATGAATTCGTTTCTTATCGAGCTTCCTTGCGCGCTTTTTTGGAGAGCTGTGATTTACAGACAGTGATACACTGCAGGGGGATCCTCGGTTAGAAGTCGTTTCAGTGTTGACGGGAGCATTAGTAGGTGTATTACCAGGAGAATTATCAGCGGAGGCTTCTGTTGAGATTTGGCTTGAAGCCACTGCATCTTTGAAATCGGTCTCCTCCTCTGCCTGCAGCGCCCTCGTCATCAAGCCGCTGCTGGCAGGAAGAGCCGCAGAGGTCTTTTCACAGCTGCCCAGCCTCCGTCCAGAATTCGTGTTTTTTGATCTCCTTTTATTCTTTAAAACGCCAAATGAATCTGCACACTGGCTTACTTTTTCAGAGCACTTTTTAGCCTTTGTTGAACTTTTTTCTTTTTGGCCCAGTCTGTCTATACTGTGTACTGGAGACACCGCTGTGCGTTTAGGTCGATGCAGCATTGGAACTGAATCCAGGTCAGCATAAGGTGAGTCCTTTGGCTCTTCTTTCAGTGCACGCGATGTTGTATGAAACTGGCCTGCAGAGGATTCCTTTGATCCACTAACTATATGCCCAAATATGTCTGACAAACACTTCTTTTTCTTCTTTTGAGCTTTACTGTTGTTGCCTCGATTTGTAGAGCTTTTGGTGAGATGGTGCTCGTTTCCATTGGAGGCTGTAAAAGGTGTTGGAGGTCCACTGGAGTCCACAGAGACAGAGGAGGCCTTGGGTGCCTTCTCATTAGGGAGTGGGCTGGGTATACGTTCATCTGCGCTGATTGAAACTAAAGTTTCCCTTTTCTTTTGCCGGCCCGGGAGCAGGTACTCAGCTTCGGACACACTGACCTTCCATGCAGTCATCAAACTTTTGGGTATCTGCAAAGAACAAATTTAGCCATTAAAATACTGTTGACGGTAAGCAAACAAAGGATTTCCAAAGATTCGCTTTGAGAATTTTACCGTATACTTGTAGTCTTTCTCTTTCTGCTTCCCTCTCCGCCTAAGGACAGGAAGGTCTTGAAACTGATGGCCTCCTTCAAAAGGTAAAATCGCATTCCCCGGGACCCAGGCAGACTCTATAATCTCGCCAATCGTCTCCAAGAAATACATCCGGCAAGGGCGGGGACTGGGAACTGCATCAAATTAAAAAACAGAAGGAAGAGCGCATTAATTAACGTCCACACACACTTCCAGTTAATGTGTCAACAAAAGGGTCAAGCTGTGTGAAACTATTTGAGTAAAATAATCAATATTGACATCAAACCTCACCTTTCATCTTAGTGTGAGCCCCCTGATCTGGGTCACTTGTGATTTGACAGGGCCACCAGGGCCTTCTGTTGAATTTTGCCCACACCAAGTCCCCTTCCAAGTATTTCACTGCAGGGAGAGGCCTTTTCTTTGGGCTGTTGGACTAATCATCACAAGAGAAATCCATTAGTATCGGATGCAGGAAAGAAGATTACTACTGTATGTATCACCTCAAACTTCTTTTCACGTTTTCTGAATTCTAATTTAATAACATTTTAAAGCGTTGCACTCTGGAAGCTGTACTCAAGATGGCACACATGCACCCTGCTGGCTCAAGGTCATTAAAATGTCCCCGATTATCACTCGACTCGTTATGTTTCTAAATAAAAACGCATAAACAAATACATTTGCGTGGCTTTGGTTGCACAGAAGCTGTAAATTTCGATTCTCTGGGGTTTTACACTCACGTTAGAGTTGGTGCCGGCTGGTGACGTAAGTCCGGGTTCAACAGGAGAGAGAAGTTCACCGTCACTGTCAGATTCCTCACCCAAACTCCACCCATCCCTCATAGAGATGTCTGGCAGCGCACTGGGGCTTAGTGTAGGGTTGAGTTCAGATATAGTTTTGGACATTAGATTAAAGACCGTAGGTTTGTCTGTTCTTTTATCCGCCCCTGAGTTGCATGTGGTCTTACACTCTGTAACAGTTCGGTCCTGACTCAGCTTTGGGGAGTGGGGAAAAGGCGCGAGGTCCTCGCTGCTGTCACGCCTCCCCTCCTCATCCTCCCCCTTAACGTCGCTGCTGTCAAACAGCGTGGACTCAAAATGCAGGTATCCATTTGGAATAGGGGAACAGCGCTCTAAGCTGTCAGGACTGTGCGGGGAGAAGCCGTTTCTGTTCATGCCCTGCAGAGCCCCCACAGGCTCCAGGTCATCATTGCCTGGAGAAGGAGGCAACTGGACAGACGGCGCCTCAAACTCATCATCATCATCATCATCGCTGATCGGGCTTGCACAGTGCAAGTTGTTCCGAGGATGGAGGTCCCTCTCTAGGTTAGGTTTGTTGATCGCAGTGTTCAGGTCATAGGGCCTCCTCAGAGAACTGTAGCTGTTAGATCTGTTAGGCTGATTGTACCCTAGTAAAGTGGGCTGTTTGAGGCTGGAGGATGGCAGCTGCACGGTCGATGACTGGTCTGGTCCTCGCTTCACAATGCCACATTGGTTTCCATAGGAAGTGCTCACAGGGCCATTGTGGGGCCTCAGCTCTGACAGGCCTGAACCTACCCTAAGACCCGGTCTGTATGACTGCTTCATGCTGTCATGCCTACATCCTGTCAAATGAAACAGAGGCAGGGTTAGACAAGGTAAATGTGCCATAGAAGTTCCCAAAAACACTCCGTGTGGTTGTGGAGATTTGTAAACACAGTGGCTGACACAAATGATAAAATTCGGAAATACAATGGCAAGCATATCCGTTCACACAGAAACCCACGAAGGTCCAGCCATGGCCAGTGCGCGCGTACACACACACAGACACACACACACACACACACACACACACACACACATACACAGATAAGCCGACATTGCATGGCCTCCATTCTAGAGGCCAGCCGGACGGCACAAGACAAAACACAGAAAACAACCGTGTTCACATACTTCATTCACAAACTATTAGAAAATAGCACCGCTTTGTCTGCTGAATGTGGGTCATCACGGCGATCGTTGACTTGCACAGTCAATGGAGGAGCGCTGAAGCTGTAGTAGAGGAGGTGACACTGAGCCATCACAGAAACAGTGAGTGGCTCACACAAACAAGCTACGGCCGCACACCGACATAGGAAGCTACTATTAACTCACAAAAAAAGGGTCTCATCGGCACCACAAGTTCACCACACTATCAACACGTGGAAAAAACGCGAAAAACTCACCATTTGGAGGTCGGTCATCGCGAAGCCAGCAGCTGCTCTTTGATAATGTGGCACCAAGCGAGTGTTTTTCTCGGTTTGTGAAAGCAGATCTCCACAATCCCAGCTGCAGGAGCACTAGTAGTAGGCCAAGGCACGGCTCTCATTCTCGCCTCATCAGCGTCGGCCCTCTTAAAAACTGTCACCTTAAATAAAAAACAACAGCCCAAAGCTCCATTACGCTGCAACGTCTTCAGTGAGCCATAACCGGTCCCCCAATAGCCACAGCAGTTTATTTACTACATGATTTTTGCCTGCTTGTCGATGTGCCCCCGGTTATGTTAAAACAAGCCCAGACTGTGTTGGTGAGCAGTAACCAATCCGCACTGCTACCCAACCCCCCGTCTGTAGAGGGCCGTGACACTCACCCTCCTAACGCGCGCACACAGACACGCACGCTCACACACGCGTGTACGTCCAGGTGAAGTTTCCAATAGTTATTAGTATGTAGTAACAGCTGTAACCATAAATGAAGGCACGGATTTATAAGTAGTTTGTCCGGTTTCAGCGCCCCCCCCCGTCACCCCCCCCCCGACCCAAAGTCCTATTGTTTAACTTTCCTAGCTGATCCAGGCCTGTGTGTATGTGCACGAGGAGAAAGATCGACTATACAAAAAATAATGAACAAATTAAACAAAATAAATCGACTGCACGGCCCTAATAACAACACGGCCTTTCCGGTCACATCAGACTCGGTGCGCCATGTTGCCTTTCCACAGAGCGCTCTGACATGAGGAAACAGGCCGCCAGGCGCTCAGGAAAATAATTTCAGCGAGGGTTGAGGCATTGTGCATGTGAACGGGTTTCTTTTCTTTTCTTCTTTTTTTTTTTTTTTTGTTTCCTGCGATTAAACAACACTTTGAGCGGCCGCCTTACAGCCTGCCGTCACGTAACTTTGATGGTTTGGTGCGCGTCTTGCTCATCAAACTGAAGCAGATCCACAAACGCGCAAACTCAAAGAGCACAAAAGGCTCGCTGCAGTGGACCAGTCCTCAAAGATCAAAGACCACGCAGTTACATGCCGACTTGCCAGCAGAGGAACGAACCTCGGCTTTTTATTTTAAATATCCTACAACGTGGATGGTTCGCATCTCCTCTCCAAAGGTGGTGCACGTCTATAAGGGTTTTTTTGGTGAATTATCATGTAAAGAGCACAAAGACTCAAGATGAAGCCCAACTCATTACCCCGCCTCATGGCGGTTACATAAAAAAGACCCATTGTCTTTTTTAACCACTTCTTCTGTCACGCACCTTGTAAGAATACGCCCAAAAAGTAAGATCATAAACGTCAGCACGCCTTAATTTCGTCTAGCAAGGTGTAAATAAAGGTATTATGACAAAGTGATTACCATGCCACAGGACTCAAGCCCTCTTGTGTCTACAGGGAGAATTACACGCTGTCGGCGTGACAGGAAATTCTGTGAAAAGGACGATTTCTTTCTTTTATTTTGGTTTCACATACAGTAAATCATTATTACATATGCCACAAAGCTTTAGCCATTTCCCCTCTAATGATCAGCCTAACATACATGTGGAAGTGCTTATCGAGTGAGCTTGAATATGGAAACAGGCTGTTAAGATACATAATGCAAACTATATTTACAAAGTGCACAAACAAAAGGATATTATGCTTTAAGCTTTACCGCTTCGAGTTAATAAAAAGGTACTGCAGGTTTCCTGCTCTAGATAAGAGATAAAATAAACCACATATTGGACAAGCGGACAACACACAAAGGACGATTACACAGTTAACATATTTATGCTCAGGAAAGATTTGGTTTGATTTTTTTTTTTTCGTTCTAAAATGTTTAAGAATGTAGAAAAAATGTCATACAAACAAACATAGTCATATGTTAAAACAGAGTAAGAGAACATATCACAACTGAGAGGAACAAAATACGTCAGGGCTACTGAGATTTGAACCACAAACTAACTATACTGACTGGTGTTATTCCATGTGCATGCATCTCTGCCAAACTGGAGCAACATATTTGCAATTCAGTCGTTTATTATGAGAAGATGATGAAGATGTCAAACACTGTACAGTGAAAACTTGGACAGTCATTGTAGTTGGAAAAAAAACAAACTTTTCTCCCAGCATAAATGAAATGCGAGGCCTCCATTTGTTCATGCAACCAAATGTTTTTCAAACACCGGGGAAGCAGCTGCAGAATTAATCTCTGTCGCTTCATCCGCTTTATTGCTACCAGGCTCACAGAGGTCTCTTTTCTCCATCATGGCGTATGGAAAAGGTGGAACATCACAGCCAGTGAAGTCCAGTTTCTTGGGAACACCGCAGTTGCTAAAGTCCAGCTTCTTGGTGCCGTCACATCCGAACTCCAGCTTCTTGAGGCGAGCAAGGCTCTTGATGCTGCCGGGGGGTCTGCCGGGGCTCACCTTATATCCTGCTGCTTTGGTGGTTCCAAGCGGCCTACCTGGGCTGGTTTTGAAACCAGCTGCTCTAGTTGTCCCAAGTGGACGGCCAGTACTTGTACGGTAGCCAGCTGACTTTGTGGTCCCAGATGGCCTCCCTCTCCGCCCTGACTTCGACGTGCTCTTCTTTTTCTTAGAGCCATCGGGCCCTAGAGCTTCACTGGCCCTGATTCTCACCGTCTGTGGCTGGAAGTCATTCTGAGCACCTTGCAATTGACATGCCATGGCTTTATGCATGCCCTGTGGCAAAGGGGCAAGGCCAGCGAGGGACAGAGGCAAACCAGGGTTTGTTGGAGAGGGGTAGAATTTGTTGGACTGTGTGCTACATAAATCAAAGTGGCTGGCTGGATGACAGTCCTCTGTCAGTGCACTCATGCAATAGTCACTGCTGCTGCTGGTCACCTGGTGCATCATCTTCTGTTGGGGTGCAAAGAAATACATCAGCTAGAAAAGCAACAACAACCCAGTTTTAGTAGCTTACCTCTAGTGGCACAAACAGGCCTTTTAGCGTTGCAACACAAAGCACACAAAAATAAGTGATTTCCACAATGAACATGTTAAAACACAGTCATATTTTGCAAAATGCACGGTATGTGTATAACAATACATTTAAAGGGTTACTGCCGAAGAGCGTTCAACTATTTCAAGAACGTAAGACGAACAGTTCGTACCTCATTTGTTGGTGGATGCTGGAGTGGAAAGGGTTAATTTCGACTCGTCTACACTTCCTTTCCCTGACAGCCACAACATCTTTGTGAAGGTGCTGCACAAACTACGCCCTGGCGTCTGTCAGTGTTGTCTTGAAGCGGGACTGCTGCATATTTCAGCGCTCAGTTAATCCTCTACGCAGAGGTTTGGATGAGAGTGGCAGCCATTTTCACCCAGAAAAAAAAAAAATTATTAAACCAGCAGGCGCCGAGTGCGCATGCGCAAACAAAAGCGTCCAGGAAACGTAAAATCAGTGTGACGCAATGTGTTTCTGTAGCGTTACGATCGTCTCACACATGTATCCTTGTAGTAAAGCACTGAACTGTGTAGTGTCATGGAAACAAAACTGTTTATCGACAGTACTGCAGTAATGGAAAATTGCACGCTGTCTTGAACCAATTGCTCATTTATTAAAATATAATAATGATCATATACCAATTAACCTGGACTTGTTATCAGTGTTCACTGTAAGGAACATGTGTATATATGCATTACAAAGGCAACAAACATCAGTGATAGATTTTTGTAGTTTTTATTAACATCTATATGAACTTAAGCAGAAACACTGGATTTATGGAGCAACAACAGTGCTGCAACAGGTCAAAATATAGACTTATCGGCGCTTCCCTCCCGCCAATGGTCGTCTTTGCAAATTAAGTCCACAGGACTTAAGTTTCCCTGATGAGCTTGGTCAACTTCTGGATCTTTGTTTTGGTGGACATGTCCACATACTTGTCTCCGATACTGACGATCATGCCGCCCAGGATTGAAGGATCCGACTGTGAAGAGTACAAATGTTATATAAATGTTATTTATACAGTACCAAATCACAACAACTATCACCCCACGGCGGTGCTTTATATTGTAGCTGAAATGCTGCCATGAAACCTCCCCTGCTGATTATTCACATTAAAGACAATTATTTTTGTCAAGTTTTCTGAAATTTTTATGCTTAAAATGCACCTAAAAGTGCAAATTTGCATACACTGAGCCCAGTTCAAAATTTGTGTGTCTTTTTACCAACATATTAAAGTTGAAGTTGTTTGCAGAGGGGATTCTGGACATCTCTTAAAAAGCAATAAAAATTTTAAGATGTCAACAGTCAGAGGAAAAAAAGGAATAAGATATTCTATAAATCAGGCTCTGAAAGCCCGATGAACGCTCATCTGTAACTACACTTTTTTTTATTCCCGTTTTATTATATAAATGATGACAATTGGTAAATTTGCACTTATTTTTTCACAGATGTCAAACAGTGTAACAAACACTAACACCTAAATGTGTATTTTGGATGTTAGTTTAAGATAAGACAGCTTATTTAAGTAAAACAGCCCCAGATCTCAGAACTGACCAGTGCATCAAAAATGCAAAAACTGCAAAATTCTTATTTGCGGGTTTTTGAGATTGTGCGTTAGAGCTGTACCTTTGTTTCCAGCTTGATAGTTTCACCCTTCTGAAGAAAGCCCTTAAGAGCTACTTTGAGCTCAGTGAGATTAGCTTCCTCCAAAGGCTGAAATAGATAAACATTCATTATGAGGGAACAGTATATCTAAAGCAAGTAATACTGCAATTAAAAACAGGAATCATAGATGATGCAAGAGACGGTTTATATGACGTGTTTTCAGTTTGTGAAATTTAAACTGCAAGTGTAGGAACACATCTTGCATATCCACCCATTTTATACCTGCGCAGTAGTGACGGAGCAGATGACCTCTCCACGGTGTGCGCTCATCATTTTGCCAAAAGCGCCAATAACATCCCCAGTTAAAGTAAGACGACCATTGTCAGCCAAAACATCTGGGGGGGAAAACAACAACACGTTTGTAGGCCTGTCGCGATAAACAATAAATCAATTAATCGTACGATAACTTAAAATGAGGTAGACAATTTTTATTTAT
>JAVDPK010000684.1:153512-166223 GCA_034780415.1 Cichlasoma orientale
AAATTTGTTACTCTGGTGTTCACGGTGACTGAATGTAGCATTTTCCAGTTCCAGCTATTTACGGTGTGTTAGTCTAGTTGTAGCAGGTTTCCAAATGCTGCACAATTTTAAGACGTGTTAAACGTGTTCAGTTTCCTGACCGCACCGATTTTCAGTCCATCTTTGATCAAAGGGAGTAAGAAAAAAAAGATATATAAATACTGGACTTGCCCATAATCTCAAACTACATATGAGCCAACTCCTCTTTGCACTTGAAGATAAATTTGACTAACATTTAATTCAGAAAATTCAAGCTACCAAATGAAATTTCATCACAGCCAAAGTGATAAGTGAAGTCATTTATAGCTGGCATTAAAAGCAAAATTAATATTTTTAAAATACTGTGACAAAGAATGTTTTCTGATTGTTTTGCAGTACACTGGGGTGATGTAATGTTTCGACTAACCAGATGAAATAAACTTGATAAAAATCGTGCAGCTGGTCTTTGTTGATCATAAACGGATGGCTCCACAGCGCCACCCCGTGGTTTAAAGCGGCCACAGCAGCGTGATGTTACAAAAGCAATTTTATTCTGAAGGCACACAATGTTCAGAAGAACGAAGAAAGCGCAAACATGGACTGCACACAGATTTCTGAGGCCTTACGGACATCTTCACAGCGCATTGCACTAAAACAGGATATTGGCAGAACTGCACTCAGCAAAGCTGCGACTGCCACAGAACACAGTGCATCACGGGGAAGCGGCAGGACACACTGATGATACTTATCAGAAGGAAAAGCAAGAGAAATCAGGAAAATATTTCAGAAGTAGCTGAATTGTTGTAGTTTTCTAATGATTCATAGTAGTAGCGCATTCAAAATCTTTCTTACAAATGCAAATCAAAGCTGGTGAGCTCTAAATAGTACTGAAACAATCGACTTAATTCTTCAGCATTTGTTTCTCAGTAACTTGTTTGGCAGACTGCTGGGAAACAGCTGTGTTTACTCTGTACATGCTGCTGTTTCCTGGGTGTCTTTGATCAAGTGCAACAGCATCATTCCTATTAAAATAAAAAAACAACAACACAACAACGTGACAGACTTGCATTACTCACAGAATTACTGCAAGCACAAGGACACAATGGCGTGTACAGTTCAGCCTTTTCAAAGCAAAACCTAAAGACATCCAAGAACATCACAATCCATGTAACAACTTCTGCTTCACTGTGACAGCAAATAATGTTCACATTCATTAACAGATGATTGACCAAAGCTGGAGAGAGTTTTACACGTACTGAAACGAGACCGCGATCGGCCTTCAGCAGATCTCTGTTCACACTCCGTGCAGATTAAGTCCAAGATAACCTCTCTATGCTGCTATCTTTGGAATGTGTTGGACTTTGCCGAGGTGGCATTTCAACTGGCACTTCAGGTAACACTGACATTCACGACTCACTCCTTAGTTTTGCTTAACAATCACTTTGCAGCTTGTTATAAAGTTTCTATGCCTTACTGTTCTGAGCAATCACACATTTTTGGGAAAGTGAAAATCAAAACTGACATTTGGATTCAAGAACTTCATGTTTTACATAGATGTAGTGAAAAAATAGATAAATAGTATAAATAGTTTGGAATATAATTATATAACACATTTCCATTTAAAGAAGATTATGTAAAACGCAGCTACATACATCTCTGTCCACTCTGAGAAGGGGCACCACTGTTTAAATGTCTTTGGATTGATGTTCAAGATTGTGAAGCGACAGAGGGGATCAGAACTCTGCCTCCTGGAAATGGAGACGTGCTTCAAGGGAAGCTCCGTGCTCCTGAACAGAGAGTGTCGTGGATCATAGTGTAAAAGGGTTTGTTTAAGAGTGTCCCCAAGGGCAGTAACCTCAACAAAGACATCCCATCATGCTCTGAAGAGTGTGTGAACAGCTGGTTGCTTTAAAAGAAAACATGGGACACGTAAGCTTTCTTCAAGTAAACAGTGCTGCCCTGAGGGTGCCTACAGCAGATGGATGGGCCATTATTCAATGTGACCCTTTGAGTTTAGCATGGCCTCCTCTTGAATAAATGCACTTGCTATGATGGGAGCACCTCAGATTCAGCAAAACTCTTCCGCAGCCTCCCCCACCAGCAGCGAGTGTTTGTCGGGCTCGCTGAGCACCAAGCTGTTGAGCGAGTGCTTGTCAGAGCGCAGGGAGTTGATTGAGGCTCGGCTGTAGTTGACGATGCGGTCCAGGAGACTGAGTTTGGGGGACGGGCGACGCAGCTCGCCCATGCCAATGTGGACGCTGACGTCAGACAGGCTGCCCTGCCGCCTGCTAGTACCCAGTCTGGCCTCCAGCTTCTCTGCAGTGGGCTTAGTGTAACTACACAAAGTCGGGGTAAGTGGAGACAAATATAGAAAGTGAAAATGGATTCTTAAAAAATAAAAATAAAAAATGAATTGGAGCACATGGGTCGCACAAAATACATCAACAAAACCCAAAATATCTCATTACCATTTGAGTAGAAGCGAGGACAAAACCACAGAGACGGATGACAGCGCCATGGCAGCAGAGCCCATCCACGGCTGTAACACCAGGCCGATGGGAAGGAACACGCCTGTAAATAGCCAAGGTTCATATTACTACTGTGCTCAAAATGATTTCACTATGATACTAAAAAAGTGGCTGACCTCACTCTACATCCAGCCACCCGCAGTACCTACCAGCAGCAATAGGAATCCCAACCAGGTTATAGATGAGAGCGAAGACGAAGTTAATCCGGATCCTCTTGACCGTCTTTTTAGAGAGGTCAATGCTGCCCACCACATCAAGCAGGTCATTCTGAAGGCAACAGCAGAGGGTAAATAATAAGGGATATCAATTTATGGTCAGTAATAACCTGAAAAATTGAAATTTCTGCTCAAAGGTTAAACACATCCAGTTAATAAGACTGCTGAATGCTGCTGTTTTTATTGAAGTTGCATACTTCTAAAACACAAAGTGAAGGATATTACAAAGTCGCTGATACACTCCATGTCTGCTGTGGCTTACATCAGCATATGATTCACATCACACTACAGGGCAGAAATCTCATATTTGATGCCTTCATGTTTATTAAACAGACACGTTTGTCAGATCAAATTCTTACCCTGATCAAAACCACATCTGCGGCCTCTATCGCCACATCTGTCCCGGTTCCTATGGCGATGCCCACGTCAGCCATGGCCAGAGCGGGTGAGTCGTTAACACCGTCGCCCACCATGGCGACCCTCTTTCCTGCCTGCTGCAGCTGCTCCACTTTGGCCACCTTGTGAGAGGGCAGCACCTCAGCAAACACTTTCCTGATGCCCACCTGGTGGACAAAAAGCAGAATGACGAGATCAGAAATCCACAAACGCAAGTCGGGTTTCCCTTCACAGCTTAATGTGACATTAATGCACTTCAATGGCTTTAGCTATAATGGAAGACTAGAATAAGCCAGGTGTGTTACAAGAACACGATTAATATTTTCTCCTCAGCAACCTCCTTCATTTAAAATGTGTTTAAGTTTTTGATTTTTTTTTTTTAAAGGACAGATCACTCTGTTACAACTTCACTATCTAGCAACAAAAATCTACACATAACATCAGTATTAATCAGATCTTTATCCAACCGCTCTGCTTACCTGAGCAGCAATAGCCCGAGCTGTCTTGCTGTTGTCTCCAGTCATCAGCACAACTTCCAGACCCATGTTGGTCAGCGTGTGGACCGCCAGCTCAGCCTCTGGTTTCACCGTGTCTGCTATGGCTATCATTGCACACAGCAGATCTGTCCACAGAAGAAGATTTAAGTTTCAAGCAGTCAGCAGGTGATAGAAAAGAGAAAGGAGAGCACATTCCAACACTACTACTCACTGTCTACAGCCACTAGAACAGCAGTGCGCCCTCTGCGCTCGTGCTCGGTCATCGCTTCGTCAATTTCAGGTTTGATTTGCAGGCAGTTCCTCCTCATCCACTCCCTGTTTCCAATCAGGACAACATAGTTGGCTGTCTGAACCAGGCCTGCACGCAACAGCGAGAAAACATAAAAGGTGAGCGAAAACCCAGATTTACCGCAACTATAATCACGTGTTAGGAGTGCACTTTGCAACATACTTAGCGGTTGTGGGTCCATGATGAGTGGATGGGAGCCGGTGGACATCCGGGTGTCGCTGATCTGAACTAGGACACTGTTGCGCTGGTTGTTGTCCTCACTGTCGCTGTCCGCCTGCTTCAGCAGACTCTCTGTGTTGCTGACCTGACATCGGATGCCACAGCCTGGCACTGCCTGAAAGTCTGTGCACGTGCCAAGAGACTCTGTGCCAAGCTCCTGCATGCAAATCATAATGGATCAACGTCTACCAGATATAGGTACTGTAGATTATCATTCAACTAAAGGTGAGGTCGCATCTGGTGAAAAACAAACCTGTTTGCAGTATTTGGTAACAGCTGCTCCCAGAGGGTGTTCACTGTTGTTCTCAGCTGTACCAACAATGGCCAGCAGGCGGGAGCGAGGCATCTTATTCCCCTCCACCACAATCTTCACTTGGACAACCTTTGGAGCGCCATACGTGATGGTACCAGTCTTATCAAACACCACCGTCTGGACCTGCATATGAAAGGAAATATTATAAGTTACAAGATACTCTGTGACCCCAGAAATGACATCTAAATATAAAAGAAGTTTGAATTCTCAGTGCTGGAGGAATTGTGGCGATAATTATTTATTCACGCACCCTGTTAAATCTATCTGGGTTAGAAGTGTTTAAGATTTAATTTATTTTAACTTCATTTAAAGCAGGAGATGAGAATTGTTTCAGAATAAAAGCTCTGAAGCAAATAAGAGGACGTGGAAAAACGAATCCTTACAATTAATGAAACTGAAAACTATGATACCAAAACGACCCAATAAATACATAAAAAAAATACAGAAGCTGCATTTGTTAGGTCTAAAAGATGAACTTTAGATGAGGGGAAATAACTACATCACTCAAATAACTGCTTTATGCAATGATCATCCATGTCAAGTGCATACATGTGGCACTGTACAGATAAACCTAATTTAATGCATCCATTGTGTACAGACATCTGATATCTGCCTGAAATTATTTACTTTATTTTCTCTCTTTTTTAAAATGTTATTATGATTTTTTTCCTTTCCAAATACTTAAAGTTGTGGAGTCACTTAAACTGTTTAGGATAAAGGATAAAAAGAGATTTTAACATTTTATGGTATTTAATAATCTATTCTATTATCTGCATTAATGCGGTTCAACATGCTGTTCAACATGCGTTAACACTGACAGATGATCTTTCATATATAATTGGATGGCTACACAGAGGTATCAGGAAATCATCAACACACCTTATGTGCCATCTCAAGTGGCTCTCCCCCCTTTATCAGGATGCCATTCTGGGCTCCAACCCCTGTGCCCACCATGACAGCTGTCGGGGTTGCCAAGCCAAGGGAACAGGGACAGGCGATGCATAATACTGTTATGGAGGCCTGGAAGGCGAAGCGAACCACTGCCTCAGCTCTGGAAATGCTTTTGTCGTAACCCTGCAGGAAGAAAATTATGTTAATTTTTCTTTCCAATTCATAAAAATCACTGAGTGAAAATATGAAACAGAAGTAAAAAAGAAAAGAACTCACAGGAAAGTACTTCTCCACTAGAGAGAAATCCAAAAAGCCAATGATGATCCAGGCGATCAGCGTAAGCACAGATATGACAACAATGAAGGGTACAAAGTAGCCACTAATTTTATCTGCATACTGCTGGATGGGAGCCTAAAAACAAAACACAAAGAATTAAACACTTGCTCAGCATTACCCTCAAAGCTGGTAGATACAGTACACGTGCCAAACCACGTAATTCACCTTTGAAGTCTGAGCCTCCTCCACTAATTTGACAATCTGGGACAGCGTGGTGTCCATGCCAACATGTGTAGCACTGACGAGCAGAGCGCCGTTCTGGTTAATGGAGCCTGCAATCACTGAGCTCCCGGGCTTCTTTGTCACTGGCATGGCCTCACCTGGAGTCACAAAGCCACAGCTGGTCAAAAAAAACCCCAAAAACCTGCAGTACAACAGCAGCTGATCACCTGGTACTAAATGATTTGTTAGTAGTTTGAAAATAATATTTTTATATTCCAATATACTAAGAGTGCGAAATGAAATGAGGGTAACTGTGTTGACACTGTAATATAATACAGAACACATCGAACTCAAGATTTCACCAATGAAGCTCTAAGGGGAAGCGACAATAACATTTTCTGAAACTATAATACAAAGTTGATTTTAAGTATTCAATCGCACAAACGATCTGGTGTTTATAAAGTTTGGATTCTCGCGGCGCTGCTTTAGCTCACTGTGTTGAGCAGGTGACCGTATGCTGCAAGGCTAAATGCAGGAGCGTGGGTTTGAGTCCGACCCAGGGCCCTTTGCTACGCGTGTTCCCCCGTTCTCTCCCGGCTTTCCTGTCTAATCTTCACTATTCCATCCAATAGACAAAAAAGTATAAAAACATTGCATCAAAAGGTAAATATGGAGGAAGAAAAAAAAAAAGGCACATTTGAAGGCCCGTGGAACCAATGAAAGCACGCCTGTGTGATTCTTTTTGCACCAGCACACAATGTTATCATTATCATTCAGTGTTAACAGTAAAGTGAACTTTGGAGCCAGATATATAGGTGTCTGGCTCCAGTCCACTGTATACATGCAGGTCCTTCATGTAGTGCAAACAACCTGTGATGAGAGACTCGTCGGCCATGGAATGTCCTTCAATGACCCTCCCATCGACTGGAAACTTCCCTCCAGGAACAACTTTTACTATATCACCCCTCTGAACCAGCTCCACATCCACCTGCTCCTCACTGCAACACACATAAAATAATTTTAAAATATCACTGCACTTTAAAAACTAACTTTTGATACTGAATATTAGCACTAAGCAATCTTAAGTAGTAATAATAATAATAATAATAGAAGAATGTTTTAGAGTCCTGTTTAAAACCTATCACCATCATACTCACTCTGGAAATTCTCCTGCTGTGTACAAACATTTTATTGTACTGTTGTACATTTCAACAAGTATTCTAACTGCAAATATTTTTGATGTGTTGTCATTTAAAACAAAGTCAACATATGAAAGGCTCCTATAAACACGGTGAGGGGAGAGAACCAGGAGTACCTGACAACTGAATTATCAATGCCGAGAGTGACCACGGTGGCCTCGGTAGCTTGTAACGACATCAGTTTGGACAAAGCCTCAGAGGTCTTGCTCTGGAAGGGAGCACGGAAAATAATTGGACTTTTTATACATGCTGTCGCTACTTGAAATGTCACAGAAATCAATAAACATAACGAGCTAAACCTTGGCTATCTGTTCCAGCCAGCGTCCCAGAGAGATGAAGACGAAGAGCATCGGTGGTGTGTCGAAGAATGTGATGGGATTGACTTTTGCCTTCTCCACCATGGCCACCATCAGGACGACGACTGAGTAGGTGAAGGCTATGGAAGTGGCCAGAACGATCAGCACATCCATGTTGGCAGACTTGTGTTTCAGGGCTTTGTAAGCTTGAACGTAGAAGTAGCGACCTCCAATAAACTAAGGAGAGGAAAAAACAAACAAACTGTAATCTGACTCCAAGCCTTTTCCCTCCTGAAGACAAAAATGACCTATTACAAGTTGACTATCATGTTTCCTGGGAGTGCAGTTAATCCCTGTGATTTACCTGTACTGGCACACAAAACAGGAAGGACAGGAGGTTCATGATGGAGAGGCCTGGGAGGAGCTGTCTCTCCAGAAACATGGTGGAGTGGTAGTGGTTGCGGTCCTCTGCTGTTTCGTTGTGATGATGTGAAGCAGTCATCTGGTGGTCCATAATAATCATGTAGATCATCATGCCCATCACCGGCACACAGAAAACCAAGCTCACGATGAAAGACTTCCTCCACCTTAGGAAGGGAAGTAATAGATTCATTTAGTTTTGAGGTCAAGTGTCAAACTCTCCTTTGTTTGGTGAGAAAGCAAATGTATGCAAACTGACAATCCTACTAAAAAGGACCAAGGCACAAACAGACAGTATGACTAAGCAAAACTGCATTCATACACATTTGGCGCCGTGTCATAAAGCAGTTCAGTAGACATACATGCATTTGATGAACTAATGATGAACTGAAAAAAAAAATCCAGGGACGGATAAACTTCTTAATATGAATTATGTAAAATTTCAGGTCCCTAATATTATTGTTTTTCTCTAAAAAGTATTAAAATGAATTAAGGTGGGAGTGTTTTTAGATTTTTTAGGGGCAATTTTAAATTTTCATGATCTAGAAAACTAATGGAGAAAGGTACCTCAAGGATTTTAGGATAAGAATCTGGTACTATGGCGCTATTAATATGGACGCTCAGGAGTGTAGCTCAAGCTAACAAAGAATGATGGATGCTTGAATCCTTAAAATATTTGGGTATCTGATGTCTGACAGCAGATTCTGAGGCCTGTAGAAACCACAGTTTTGCAGGTAGGGGACTGATAATTCGTTTACACCTTCTCTTAAAAAAAAAGGCACTTAATATTCTTTAAACCAGTCCAAATCAGGTGATCAGTTTGACAGATATTAAAGTTTGAATATGCAAAAACACATTTTCATCCAACTTCAGTGTGACATTCCCCAGGTATGACACAGTGTACCAAATCCAAATGAACTCTTTTGGAAAGAGCAAGTTTTTGTTTCCAGTAGGATTTTTTTAAATACTCATATTTATGTACTTCATATTGGGAAAATGAAAGTGAGCACCATCACAGATTTTGGATATAATTTTAAGAGCAGCTTGCCCTTTCTGATAAAATTCATTTGGATTTTGGTACATGCTGCCACACCTCGGGAATATCCCACTGAAGTTGGGTGAAACATCCACCAACATCAATGTTCTGCTTGACCAAAATAAATGCATGCACAGCTGAGTGTAAGGTCAGTGTTCCAGCTTCTGCTCCCATGAGCACGTGAGGATCCGGTTGGATCTGAATGATGTAAACAAGAGACTAAAAACAGGACTCTGTCCTGTAACCTGCAGCAAGAGGCGACACTAAAATGCATATGCTACGCATCCAAGTGGACTTGAAAAAAGTATATTTGCAACTACTCATCTGTGGGCGACTATAATCCTGCCTTAATTACATGGCTTTAAATGATGCATGTCCTTGCATATGTTTTCCCTGAGAGCAACTTTTAGAGCTAAATCTGAAATTAAACTCCACAGCAGGTTAGATGTACCGCTTAACTTAGCTTGACCAGGTAAAGAGAGCTACCTTTGTGACACTGAAAACTGGCTTTAAGCACAACATACCTCACCAACTGATTAGTCTCTGTAGTATCACTCTCTGATACGCCTTGAATAAGGCTTCATTAAAATTTTACGGGCTTTAATGGCCCAAGCACTTCACAGAACCAATTTAGTTAATTTGGTGTGAGGATGTTCCAACCACTCTCAGCATGTAAGCCAAGTCTTAAAAAAGATTTTTCTTAGAAAAGTCAGATGATCTGTGAAGCCACCATTCTGATTAAAAAAAAAGAAAAAGGTGTACCTGCTGTTCAAGCTCACGTCCCAACATGGTATAGTAATGTAATTTACTGTAATTTCCCCATTGTGGCTCTAATAAAGCTATCATTCATCATTCATACATAACCACACAAACAAAACCAAACAGGCTGAAATTCACAAACACAAACACTCAAAAAACAAAATGTTGCTTACTGTCGTATCTCTTTGCTGTGGTCCAGGTGGCTGGCAGTGCGGTCCCTCTTTACCAAAGATGCTTCAAATCCAAGGTTCTACAAGCAACAAACTACTGATGAGACAAGTTTTCACTACTTCATCAGTCTGCATAAATACATATAACTGGACTAATGCATAAATAAGAAACAGAGGAAGGCGTAATACCTCAATCAGCTTGATGATGTCTCGCGGTCCAATAACCTCAGAGTCAAATTTAATGTGTGCTTTGTTGGTTGCCAAGGCAACAGAGGCATAGATAATCCCCTTTTCTTTCATGAGGTTGGATTCAATTTTGTGAACACAAGAAGCACATGTCATTCCCCTGACCTGAAAAAGGTGAGGAGGAGCAGACAAGCAGATGAAGAGGCAGAAAATAATAAGAATACAGAGGGGGGAATGCACCTCATCTACTGAATGAATGGAATATATCCTTATTGAAAAATGTGTGCCCGTGGTTTTGAAGCATGCACGCGTTATCGAACATAATGTCAATGCAGCCTCACAGTGACCCACCACTAGTTCAAGATTTCCATCTGAACCTTCATAATTCTCCATAACGGAAGCGGCGAAGCCCAACTCCTTCACACATTCGGCTATCTTCACAGGATCGGTGACTTCGGGGTTAAAACGGACCTCTGCTTTACTGGCCATTAGTGCCACCAGAACAGAGTAGATACCTGCACATTACAGATTTTCTCTTTAGTGCCTCATGAAAGCAATGAGATGCAGTTTGTCCAATTAGAATTTTTTTTTTTCCCCAATATTTACACACCGGGTTCGTTCTTGAGGTTTCGCTCGATGTTTGACACACAGGAAGCACAGGTCATCCCTCTGATCTGGATGTAGCATTTAGAGTGCGTGTCTCCACTGTGTCCCTGGGGGATTTCTTTGTAGTGGTCACTGTCCACGTCCTTACCTTTGACAGGCGCTATACTTGAAGACTTTGATGAAACTGGATATGGCGTAGACAGCAGAGAGTTGGTCTCTGTTTACAAGAAAAGAAATGCTAATTTTGCAGGTAGCTGTGATATTGCAATCTTACAGTTCAAATATTCCCAGATTCTGGGAACATCTGGAGTTAAGTTTTAAAATATCTGCAGAAAACGCTCCAATCTCTAAGAAAAAAAAGTGCTCTATCTCTGACACTATGTGGGTAATTAGCTGACTCTACCAACACAATCGATCCTCTTACCAGGCAGAAAAGCATCGAAGCCCATGTCCTCTATGGCATCCCTCAAGTCCTCTGGTGTGGTCAGAAGGGGGTCATACTCAAAGATCCCCTGGTGATCAGTCAGAGAGACCTGAGCAGACGTCACCCCTTTCCTTTGGGAGATCATGCCTTCAATGGACTGAACACAGGAGTTGCATGTCATGCCCTCAATGTGGATATTCACTACACATCCCAGAGGCTGATTAAAACAAGGCTGTGAGATAGCAGGTTTAGCCTGCATTCCTCCTGTAGGCCACGATGATGACAATGATAAGGCGGGAGCAGGTGATGTGGATGCAGGACTGAGGGGATCGGAGGAGTCCCAAGGTTGAGTCTTAAAGTTTCCTGGAGGCAGCGCTTCAATTGCCTGCTGCAGCTGAGTCTCTGTGACCTTTTCAGGGTCATAGCAGATGGTGGCCTTCTCGTTCTCCAAAGAGACCTCCACAGAGGACACACCAGGCATCGCTGAGATATTGTCTTGAATATTGACCACACAGGACCGGCAGTGCATGCCTTTGACCCTGAGGTTGACGAGCGTGGTGTCTATGAAGATTTCGGTCTCCTCTGAAGTCGCTGATGGTGATGAAACTGTTTGTTTTTGAGAATCAACAAAGCGCTCTATTTCACTGGGGGACAGCTGCAGGGGGCGGGGCTTGGACTTCACAAAGGCCTTAAAACCAACCACAGCAATCTGATCAATGATGGTTTGGACAGTGGTGAGGTAAGGCTGGTAGACGATTGTAGCTTCCTGAGACTCTAAAACAACTGTGGAAGGGATAAAAACAGGAAAGTTAAAATACAAACAAAAACAAAGCAATTATTGCACAAAAGCAGGAAGTCACTGTGCATGAATCAAAGACAAAGATGTCGGCAGAGAATCAAACACACAAAATACAATCATTGTGAGATCATTTGCTGATTTTGACAGTCCAGCGTAAAACTTCAGAGGACAGAACCTTTATAGTCCGGGCTTTAAGACTCTTGACTGACCTCCCAGAGGAAGCCAGGCTGACCCATTCAGTAAAATCTTGTTACTCTAAAAAACAGTTTCCATTAAGTTAAAAAGTATCTTCCCTTTGATCAAACCAAGAAGTAAGAGCTGTCTGATGCCAAAAATATATGCTTAATTAGTCTAAATTAGGGCTGCAGCTATTGATTATTTTAGTAATCGAGTATTCTATAAATAAATCAAATAAGAAATACTTTTGTCTTATTAATGAGCAATAATAAATATTCAAAAGGTTTAAAAAAACCCACAGGTCTTTAAAAATGAACTGCTCATTTGTTTCCATTTTAGAAATTGCTGGTTTTCAATAGTTTAACTGCTTACATCATCTGTCAAAAAAACAAAAAAAAAAAAGCTTTACATTGTATTTACATTCCATATTAAAATCATATTTTTTAAAGAAAGCATTTTCTTAAATGCAAAGATTAATAAATACTGTAAATTCCGGACTATTGAGCGCACCTGAATATAAGCCACACCAGCTGAATTTTAAAAGAAATATAACTTTTTACATAAATAGGCCGCACCTGAATATAAGCTGCAGGTGTCCAGGTGTTGTAACATGAGATATTTACAAAGAAAGATGGTACACAGAAAGATTATTTAATTTTTAATTACCGCTTTTTATGCCAGGCGATCGTCGCCGGTTTCCTGCTCTTACTAGCCGCGAACAGCTGATTAAGACATAGCGTATCACCCATAGATATATATACATAGATACCGCATT
>JAVDPK010000684.1:166996-180296 GCA_034780415.1 Cichlasoma orientale
CAATATTATCGTTAATCGCAATAATTTCTGAGACAATTAATCGATTAGCAAAATTTGTTATCGTGACAGGCCTACTACAGAGTATAAACAAAGTACTGAAGCAAAAAATCGATGTTGAGGATTTTTATGATCGAATTATTTGAGATACTCAATGAATCGTTGCAGCCCTAGTTTCAATACCTCACAAATAATCCAGCCAATACTGGGCTGCTGTGCAAAAGATTAAGAAAACGCTACTTTTATTTCAAATACAGAGTATTTTTCTTATTATAAAACAGTAACTTTTGAGTCCATTTGAAACAAGGTTTATCGAGCACACAGCATACTGGCTGGCCACACATACAACCACATTAAACTCTGTACTTAGCCACCATAATCCTGTCTATAAGTCATTCCTTCCAACCAACCAGAATTTCATGAGTCATAATCATATCCCACAAAACAATCTCTCGGTGCTGAACCTACAGAGCCTCACTGATCCACAATGACACGACACCTGTGATGTGTAGGTGGTGCAATTCAGCAGCCATGTTACAACATCTCTTCCAGGTCAGACAGTAAAGTTTTATATGACTTTAAGATTGCAAATGGGTTGAGTACATCACCTTTGATCTTTTCAATCCCTTTAAGTTTACCAATCTTTCCTTCAATAGTGGTAATGCAGGAGTGACAGGTCATTCCTTCAATGCGCAGCTTAAGGACTGCCGCCCCGCCTCGTATGGTGTGAGATGGAGAGGTGGTGGGGTCTTTTTGCAAAGGGCTGCTGGGTGTGGGGCTCTCCGGCGGTGTTACACTGGCCACCACCTCACTTAGCTTCTGCATGGACGTCATGGAGGGAACAAAGGTGACAGTGAGACCCATCTGTGGCAGGTTCTCCCTGACGTCCAGCACTCCCTGAATTTGTGATAGCTTCTCCAAAGCTTCCCGTTGGGCTGTGGGTGTCAGGCCTGAGGTGGTGACCAACTGGGTATCTGTAGGGACTGGTGTGGCTGTGCTGCATGCTGGTAGACTTGATTCAAAGCCCATGTCTTCAATGGCCTCTGACAGAGACTCTGAGCTCTGATGGCTGGGGTCAAATATGACAGTTGCATTCTTCTGCTCTAAGGACACCTACAAAATAAAAGTGAAGTTAAAAGGGATAATGTACAATGGAGTACATACATAAAATAAGAATAAATTAAGCTTAACCTTAATATACAAAAGAACTACATTTAACATTTTTTCTACTAATATTCAAGCAAACAACCAGTCTAAGCAGTCTCCTAATTCAGATACTATGAAAAGGATTTTTTTTGTCTTCTGTGGCCATACATACTCCTTAGATTTTATTACCACTTAACAGTGTTTTACTGTCTTGTTGCAACTATAAACCTTGATTTAAAAAAAAGAAAAAGAAAAAAGATCATAACCATGGCAAGCTCACAGCATGTGCTGTCAGTATGATACCCTCGGGTCTCTCTCTTTAGGAAGAAAGAAACATGTGACACACTGAAGGTATCACCTGACTTGCCCATAAGTTAAGCAGTGAATGTGGCTGCTTGTACAGTTAACCTTTCTTTCCCAGAATAAGAAAGCAAATGAGACGATGACTCTTCTACCAAGAAAAACAAATCTCTGTGCAGATCATGTCTTTATAGATTAGTATAAAATGATACAGGACCTAAATTGTCTTAAGACACAAATGACATTTCCTGTGGATACAGACAGAGAATATATTGACCTGATGTCACAGTCCCGCAAAGGGCAGAGCGATATCTGGAACACACTATTACATTATCTTCTCATTTAACCTCAGCCTCAGGGGTAAAACCACAATAAACAAAACAGCAGGCCGCAACTATTGCAATTAAGCTCTCTCTCATGGCTACATTGATGATACTCGGCTCTTAATAAGACAGGCTAGTCCGGAGGGGGTAAGAATACGGGATCAATCAAGCCCTAATATGGATGGGAACCTTTAGTTAATGTACTTTTCTTCTTTCTCCATCTAACAGCCAGTTTAAAAATACAGGCAGCGTTGTTACAACATCTATTCATTTCACATCCTCTATTTAAGCTGAAGTGTCATGAGAGAAGTATTAAGTCAGCAAATTTTATTACCAGCTCCTCAATAAAAAACTGCTGAAAGACATTTAATCTAAAAAATAAAATAAATTCAAATTCAAACCCACCAACCACCACAAACAACTCCAAGCAGCCCACACTTACCTTTATATGTATCACTCCATGAAGAGACCCAATGCGCTGCTCTATGGACTGGACGCAAGAGCCACAGGTCATACCCTCCACTCCAAGAGAAACTGAACACAGGCTGGGTTTCTGTGTCATGATTGTTTTTCCTAAACGCACACAAGAAAGACAAAATGTTTTGCAAGTCATTGACTTTGAGCGAAAAGATCACAAGATCACAAGAAAGAGGGAAGTTCTTCTCAAAATGACAGTCATGTTAGTGTACAGGACAAACACACACACAACATTAAATGTGCACGATGCCTTATGATACAGACTATTATATATTAGCCAGCTGTGGACTTAAAAGTCATATGTACTGAACACCAGTTAGGAAAACCACTCATTTTAAAGGAAACAGACCTGACACCTGTTTTTAAAAACAGGTGTCAGGTCTGTTTCCATCAATGTGAATCTCTATTTTAATTTCTATAGCAAGGTTTGAAACTGACAGAAGAAGACAGTCAGGGCGAGATCAGGTTAGTTGATCAGCTGGTCTGCAGTGTTTACATGACAGTGCAGGATGGAGCACTAGCACAGATCGTTCCTGCACAGCCATTAGACTATATATAATCTAACACAATAACGTACATAGAGATGCAAGACACCACATCACTGTCCATGTGCAATATTTTTGTATATTTTATTTTGTAATATTTTGTATATTTTTGTTGTTTTATTTTGGTTTGTTGCTCTTGTTTTGTGCAATTCGTCTATTGCTGTTGTAACGGGTGAATTTCCCCACTGCGGAAATAATAAAGTTTTATCTTATCTTAACTTTACCAAAAATGTTCCAAATTTTGCAACATGTAATCACGGCTTCCTCTTCTGGCGCAGAAACTTCACAACATTCACTTGAAACAACACAAAGATTGATTGCATATGATGTAACAGAATGGCAAAAATGTAACACTGCTGCTGAAGGTCAGTGTTTCTGTATCTCCTTGCTGACTTGAAGCAATCACGTTATCCAAACATTGTTGTCAAGGTTAACGCTTGAAACATATTCCCAGTCTCCATTAGGCTTACAATCACGTCCGTGTCATTGATGCACTGGAAACCAATCGAAAGTTCAGGCTACGCTGGGAAAGCAATGTTTAGCTGAGGTATGTATGATCTCAGTCATCCTCTCCTCGGCTTTGAGTGAATTTTGACACACCAACAGAAGACCATCTAAGGATCAGGGATATGGACAGTACTTGTGGCTGTAACTATAGCCGTGTAAAATCACATGAAACTGATGAGGCTCACAGTTAAACGCTTCTCAGATCAGAGCTGCTGAATAACATAAAGGGGCTCATATGACAGTAAAGCGAAAGCCCGAGAGAGTCACTGATGAACTAATCAAGATAAACGTTGCGTTAACACCGCAAAAGTAGCTTAATACATGTTTATAATATTTTTTAGGATTGCTCAGTTACCTATAAAATGCATTAGGTACAGACAAATTTAATAAAAACAACCTGCAACGCTGGTTCCGTGACTTTGGGAGACGTATGACAAAGCTGCTAAGAATACCAACCATAAGCACAAGTTCTAAATGCAGTGTCACCTGCTCGTAGCTAAACTTTAACGTTTGACAAAACATTACTTAAAAAGTTATTTTATGGTTCTACAGGAAATAATTCCGTCAGCTACTAGTTACTATGCGGCAAGTGTGACAGTACAGAAATAACTGAGAAAAACTTACCGTATCTGTTCACAGCGGGAATCGAACAGTTAGCCACAGGCTGCTACCACCTTTGGCTGTCAGACTAGACTAAATTTAGCTAGCAAGCTAGCTGGCTAGCGTCTCCTCTTCATCCTACTATACAGTCAGCTAAACGGACACGTCGCTGCATCGCACTGACAACTAGGAATAACCTAGAGTGCTGAATTAAGAGTTTTCTTCCTCTGTTATCACGAAACTCTGCTATGTGGAGCTGTTTTTGTTTCGTCTCCTCATGCTGACGTGACGGGCGGCTGCAGTCCGGTACGTCCACGGAAAGGGGCGGAGCTACGTAAGCGACATGTAGACGAGGGGGTAAATGACGCCCTGTATTTGTGCTATGAGGTTGCGGTGTACTGCAGTAGTAATTAACTTTAATGTAAATCGTGATTAGATGTTGTTAGATTAGATATTATACATAGTTACTGGTAGGTTTAAAGTGAGTCATCAGCCAAAGGTCCAGTTTAATAATAAATGTGAGCCTTGCAGACGAAGTTAAGGGCATAACAGCGAGAAATTCCCTTATTATTATTATTATTAATAATAATAATAATAATAATATAATTCATATGTCTTCTTGTCTCCTTTGTGGCAAGTTTTGCTCCTCTACAAAACTAAACTAAACACAAACTCTAGTTGTAAAAGAAAAGAAAAGAAAAAGTGAAATAAAAAAAAGACTAGAAAAAGCCTTAAAGTATGAAAGCATTCTAAAATTTGTAATGTTGTAATGTTGCCCCTGGTAAAGTAATTGTGATTAACCACATTTTTTGGAAATCTGAGTTCAATTTCACTAGCCACACTCAAGCCTGGCTACTGCCAGACCCATTGAATCAAGAAATCACTTAAACAGAACCTGTCTGACAAAGTGAAGCAGGTTAAAAGATCTCAAAAAGTCTCTTACATCGATCAGTCTGGAAGGCATTACAAAGCCATTACTAAGACATTGGGACTCCAGTTAACCACAATGTAAGCCATTATCCACAAACAGAAAAAACTTGGAACGGTGGAGAACCTTCCCAGAAGTGGCCGACCTACCAAAATTGCTCCAAGAGCACATCAGCAACTCATCCAGGAGGTCACAAAAGAAGCCAGAACAACATCTAAAGAACTGCAGGCCTCACTTGGCTCAGTTAAGATCAGAGTTCATGATTCAACAATAAGAAAGAGACTGGGCAAAAGGTGAAAACCACTGCTGAATCCCATCACATGCTGTAAAACTAACATAGCATTTCATATAAAGAACATCATACCAGCAGTCAAACATGGTGGTGGTAGTGTGATGGTCTGAGGCTGCTTTGCTGTTACAGGATGTGGACAACTTGCTGTAATTGATGGATCCCTGAATTCTGCTCTCTACCAGAAAATCCTGAAGGAGAATGTCCGGCCATCAGTTCATGTCCTGGAGCTCAAGCACACTTCAGCTATGGAACTGGAGAATGATCTGAAACACCCCAGCAATTCCACCTATATATCACAAAAAAAATTAAATAAAAAAATTAAAACTAAGGTTTTGGAGTGGCCTAGTTAAAGGACTTAAATCAGACTGAGATGCTTTGACCTTTAACAGGACAGTCATGCTGAATGCTGAAAACCCTACAATGTGACTGAATTAAAACAATTCTGCAAAGAAGAGTGGGCCAAAATTCCTCTACAAGACTCATTGCCAGTTATCACAACAGTTATTAGGTTTAGGGGGCAATTACTTTTTCACACAGGGTCAGGTAGGTTTTAATAACTTTTTTCCCTTAATAAAAGAAATGATCATTTAAAAACTGTGTTTTGTACTTACTCAGGTTATCTAAATACCTGCCTGACTGCTATCGAGTCTTGGTTAAATGCTAATTTCCTATAATTAAATTCTGACAAAACAGGCTCTCGGATCCCAAGAATCGAACAATGTCTTGGAGCACTAATGTTCTCTGTTAAATCTAGCTTGTGACTCAGTCCTCATTTTTTCATCCAAGGAACATTGCTGAGTTAAGATGTGATATTTCCAAGGTGGAATTTGTGGAAATTCTTTTTTCTTTTCTGGTTTGTATTATTGCAACTCCCTGTTTACCTGTCTTTATAAATAATCTTTGTCCAAAAATGTTGCTTTGTGTCTTTTAACTATTTCCAGAAAGAGATCTCAAATCTCTCCAAATTTTTAAATTTCTTCACTGGCTCTCTATTAGATTTAGAGTCAAATTTAAAAGGCTTGTTTTAACCTTTAAAGTTCACATCTCAAAGCTTTTTTCGACTGTCTTCTTAGATCTTCAGAGCAGAAACTGCTGCTGATGCCTGCTGAATGATGCCCAAGAAATTCATATTCAGACAGACATTATGTATCTGAGCTTGTACCCCCCCCCCCCCCATTAAGAGAATTCTTGGAAACGCCCCCTGGACTGTGCAGTCCCGTGAGCGTTTACTCTTTACCTGCCTCTGTTGCTATTTCACTCATCAGCTCTGTGTACGGCATTGAGAAATAGTAGTCAAAGGCCGCGGACCATACTGTGATTAACGTCGTGACTAAGATAAAGGGGGTTAAAATAACATTTAATATACTACGAAAATCAATAATGTACAGTAAGGCAGCTCAACTTTGATTTATTCCAAGTCAGAGCAGCATCCATCACAAACAAAGACATCTTGACATCTTGCAGCATAACAACAGAACAAGAACAAACAATAACCATGCCAGTGGGTTCTTTTTCTTCACTAGCAGAAAGCAGTGTATTTGGCAGCATGAGGGTAGAGTGACACAATGAGTGTGACAGATTTACACATCTGGATTATTTGATGTTTTTCAGCTCGAACTTCCAAAAAACCACGTGTGACCGCTATTTCTGTGCGATTAGTTTCGTCTTTGTTTAAACGATTTCAGATAAATCTGCTTTAGAAGTGTCCCTTTGTGAGGCAGCAAGATTCAAAACCACCTGGCGCCTTATTCGAACTTTTTTTTTCATACCTGACAGCCGCGATTAATAAATCTGCGCAGGTTTGATATTCAAGGCTGAATAAACGGGTGTCATGTTTATACAGTGTGTGTGTGTGTGTGTGTGCGCGCGCGCGTTCCTGTGGGGGTTTAATGGCCATGTCCACAAGATCACTCTCTCACACACGCACACACACTTTGACACACTGACCTACTTTCTCGGTACGCGTGCACACACTATCTTGTGCCCTCTGCTCACGGATCAGGGCAACAACAATAACCCACAGAGTGAGTGAGCGCGCACACTGAGTGCAAACAAATCGAAGTTAATGTAAACAGTCCTTTCAGCCGCACTGTATAAACATACAATCCACTCTTGATGCAGAACGGTTAATCTGTTGTTATGCGCGCAAGATGGTGGTGGGAGATGCCACCGAGCAGATCCATGTTTTCCTCAGCTCACGTGTACCGGCCGCTCGGCTGCGCCCGTCAAGCTGTCGCTAAAGTGAAGAGAGCTTATTATGGGAGCCGCTCCTGCTGTCCTATATCAACAGCAGCCAGCATTTCTCCAGTCATCTCCAGCCATGGCTCCAAGTAGACGCTGTCATCTCCACCGGGAGAGCACGAAACCCTGCGGAAGGTGTAGTTTTTAAGCAGTTCAGGTGAGTAACTCGGTGTTTTATTGACATTTTGGATTGCGAGTGAAAATGGATTGAGAAACTGGAGAAGGCGCTGTAAGTGGCAGGGCTGTGCTGTGATACGGTCAGCTTTGCTGCAGATTGTATCCTCATAAAACATCTACATTTATGTAAATATCGTTAAATATATTTACAGTTTCCCTTCAGCTTTTTTTTTAGCATGCCCAGGCAGTAATATGCAATAACGATAACAACAACACCACAATACAATGCAAGGAAAACAATAATAGTACTAATAATAGCGGGATAATAATATAAATGGTTTTATAGCAGTTTTGAGTGAGAAGTGAACACGTCCGATACTTTCTTTAGAATAACTTTGGCTCAAACAAAAATAATATCAGCTCACAGCTTTTACAGTGAAAGTGTGTAGGCTTCCCAGACTGTAAGTTAGTTTTTAGACTGCTGATTCTTGCATTCGATCGTGTTAGTGGATCCAGAGTGCTGAGACTGACGGTTTGTTTCTGCGAGTCTGCTGATAAGTTTCAAGATAGAGGGCATAGAAAGTTCAGCTTTAATATCACGTGTTTTGACAGTTTGATTTTTTTAATATATATATAATTTTTTGCTTGCTTACTTACATTATACTCACGTTATACAGTACTTATACATCCTTCTGTTTGAGATAATCAGGAGTTTGTGTTTTAAGAAAAAAAACGCATAAACCTAGCTCTGACAGCATGTTTTTGAACAAATTTTAGCTTTCAAAGAGCTTTTAAAAAATGGTTTGAATATAATTCTGCTGTCAGATAATACAGATAACACAGAAAGTGACAAATTAAAGAACTCCTGGTATTTAGTGTCAAAATAATTAAAAATTTGTCAAAGTAAAAGGCTTTAGTTCTTTAAAAAAAAATAAACTAAAAAAAGTGATTTAAAAATAGCGAGACGTGTGAAAAAAGGAGCAAATTGTCACTGCATCCAGACTGAATATTTAACACTCTTTGACCCCCTGGGAATAATGGAGCAGCCAAAAGTAGCTTCTTTGATTTATCTGAGCTTTAAAAGCACATAAAATTGTATAAGAACGTAATTAATGAAATATTTCAGGACGCTATAATTCAGTGGGTAAATGGAGGTAAAGCATGTAATTACAGACTTGGAGATGTTTGTCCCTAAACACTCAGCTGGTTATTACACCCGCAGTATGTTAGCTTCAAAGGGCGTACTGTGAGTACTTCACAGACTGTTTACAAAGGTGAAGGTAGGCAACACAATGTGACCCATCAGCTCTGAAGCAGTGAAACTAGACGTCACAGTGTTGGAAAGATGACCTACAGTGACAGGTGTTCAGTGCAACCACCGTAAAGTGAGTTCACAATGTACTGCCATGTAGGGTTTGTGTAATCCCAACAGAAAGTTAAAAACAACCCTGCACAGTCCTTTTAACAGTTCCTTGATGTGATGACCCCACAGTGGGCTGATTTGTTTCAGAATGAAGAGAGGAAGAACAGGTCTCAAATCACAGTGCCAGACTTTCCCCTCCTTTGGGGAGCGGACTAAGAGGCAGAAGTGGATGACCCCAGCACAGGACTGGGGGAACCTGCCCCACCATGTCGTCCTGCAGATCTTCCAGCATCTGTCCCTGGTTGACCGGGCCAGGGCCTCATCTGTGTGCCGGCGGTGGAATGACGTCTTTCACACCCCTGACCTGTGGAGGAGGTTTGAGTTTGAGCTCAATCAGCCGGCCACGTCTTACTTACGCTCCACTCACCCTGACCTCATTCAGCAGATCATCAAGAAGCACGCCCAACACCTCCAGTATGTTAGCTTCAAAGTAAGAGCCTCCCCTGCCGTCTCTCATTTCCTCTCACCTATTTTGCCTCCTCTGGCCTCTTTCTCTTCCTCCCTTTTCATGACACTTTGTGTTGCAAACAATACATGCTCTCCTTAATCTGAACTATCTGCTGCAGAATCGACTATCACATATCAGCTGTTTTGGCATCAGTCTTTCATCACTTATTTTAATGTACTAATATTTTCCCCCCCTAAATGTTGAATTGCTGCTGGTAAATCAGGTGGACAGCTGCACCGAATCTGCAGAGGCAGCGTGTGACATTCTCTCTCAGCTGGTGAACTGTACCATCAAGACCCTGGGGCTGATTTCTACAGCACGGCCCAGCTTCATGGATGTGTCTCAAGTAAGAAACAGCCTCTGTTTTGAATGCACATAATATAAGCTGGAATTTTAGGTCAGCCTGAAGACTGTATCCACCTCATCCCTCCATGTATCATTATTTTTTGCACTTCTTGCTAAAATTCGACACAATTTTCTGCATAAAAATAACAGATAAGACATCCTGGTTTGATGAACATTGTTGGTCTCTCATCAGGCCCATTTTGTGTCTGCGCTGACAGTGGTGTTCGTAAACTCCAAGTCCTTATCGTCTATCAAGATCGATGACACCCCAGTGGATGATCCATCACTGAAGGTGCTGGTTGCCAACAACAGTGATACCCTTAAGTTGCTGAAGATGAGCAGCTGTCCTCATGTCTCCCCAGCTGGTTAGTACACCTGCAGTATCATAGCTTCAAAGGGGGCACTTGCAACAATGCATGAAATTGATTTCCGAAAGAAAATTAACTTCAGACTGTTCATAAAGGTGACAGTAGCCAACATAATGAAACTAGATGTCACAGGCAGGAAGTTGAGCTGATCCTTAACCCATGCACACTCTAGGCCCATTGGGTGTCAACTTGACATTCACAAGGTAGCCCCACCCTAAAGTCATACCATACTACCATAAAATAATCAGGATTGTGTTTACTGTGGCCATAAATCATGTGAGAAGTAAGGCTATGTTCTTACAGGGCGTGTCCCAATTCAGGGGCTGCGTCCTTCTCAGTCCACAGGCCTCCTGGTCTACCTAGGCTATGCACACCTTTTATATACAGTCTATGGCTAAAAGTCTAGTTAAGAGTTGTACTTTAACAACATCTTTGCCTCAGCTGATATTTAAAGGTATATACAACTTTTTTTTTTAATTTTTTAAAAGCCTTTGTAACATTTAGATGTTCTTCCCTCTTCTTCTTCAGGTATCTTGTGTGTGGCAGACCAGTGCCATGGCCTCAGGGAACTGGCGTTGAACTACCATCTCCTAAGTGATGATCTCCTTCTTGCCCTGTCATCTGAAAAACACGTCCACTTGGAACACCTGCGCATTGATGTGGTGAGTGAAAACCCCGGCCAGACACACTTTCACACCATCAAGAGGAGCAGCTGGGAGGCTTTGGTTCGGCACTCACCTAAGGTCAACATAGTGATGTATTTTTACCTGTACGAGGAGGAGTTTGAGCCCTTTTTCTGTGAGGAGACCCCCGTCACCCACCTGTACTTTGGCCGAGCCGTTAGTAAAATGATGCTAGGCCGCATTGGACTGAACTGCCCTCGGCTGGTGGAGCTGGTTGTGTGTGCCAATGGCCTTGAGCCCCTGGATGAGGAGCTAATCCGTATCGCAGAGCGCTGCAAGAGCTTGACAGCGATCGGACTAGGCGAGTGCGAGGTGACCTGCAGTGGCTTTGTGGAGTTTGTGAAGATGTGCGGGGGCAGGCTGACTCAGCTGTCAATCATGGAGGAGGTGCTGATCCCAGACAGCAGCTACAACATGGAGCAGATCCACATTGAGGTGTCGAAGCACCTCGGGCGAATTTGGTTTCCCGATATGATGCCCACCTGGTAGGCTGACATGAAGCCAGAGTGGAGTGCTGTCAAAAGTTTAAATTTGCAATAAACATAAACTTTAGAAAAGTAAAAACAAAACAAAAAGGCCATCCTCTCTCTGTTTTATGCCAGAGACACCCTGAATTGAAATCTGTGGGAGAATTCTGTAACAGATCAGCAGGTAACCACTAAAAGTTAGTTTAGACAATGTTTAAAAACTGTTCAAATAAATCCACAAATGTGCTCCACGATGGCTGCTGAGGGGGAAGACCTGCTTCTAGAAGGACCTTGGGCCAGAGAAGCACAGGTATATGCATTTGGCTTCCAGTAAGATGGAAGCCCTTCTTTCCCAAGTGAAAATCCACTGCCAGAGCACCACCCTCACCATACTTTTAGTCTGATGTGGACTGTATCCCTCTTTATGTGACTTTGTACTGATCATCTGGTTCTAAAGCGTGAGAGGAGGTCTGGTTCCCTCTGAGATCAATGGCCAAAAACCTGCTGCCCACCCCGGCTTTGAGTGCTGATTTGGACAATAAGTGTTCTTCGCAAGCTCACTGGAAGATGGATAATTTCTGCAGCTGCCATGTACTTTATGTAACAATATTATCGTCCTCTGAAAATAGTTCATACATAAAAATGACTGATTGTATTGCTTTCTGTCACTCAGCTTCTCTTTATAATGAAATGAAATGAAATATTTTGGATGTAGTCGGTTCTTTCAGTCTGTGAATAATGATCTAAATTTTCAATCATTGTGCAAAAAGAGTGTGAGTCTGCCATCTGCTGGTTGTTGATGAAAAAAGCCATAATTCACCATCAGTTGTTCACCTTTCTTTTTTCTTCTTAAATTCTAAACATATTTAATTTACTCTCATTTAAGTTACTGATTTTTCTGGAATGCGCCACGCCTGCTTGCAGTTGAAGGAGATACCAGTTCATTAAAGAAATAACAGGAGTTTCCAGCTGAGCGAGAGTCACACCTGCGTGGAAAAAACAATGGCTCTTGGTCTGTTGTACATTACTGCATTTTTATGTAGTTTGCATTTGTTGAAAATCAAGTAATGGCAGTTACTCAGTAATGTTGGCTGAAGGCTTTAAATAGCATTTAATGTGCTGAACTCAGATTCAGCAGTTCTCTCTCTCTCTCTCTCTTTTGTTTTTTTTACTTGTGAAATTATTTTTTCCTCTCTCAGGTTTTTGTTAATGGGCTGAAAGTTGATGGAAATATGTTGTTTCTGTATTGGAGATATCGGAGAGTGATTTTTGTCTCTAATGGCAAGGTAACGATGACAAGATCTGTGAGTACCAACTGGATCTCATTACTCTGTTTAACATTGAAGTATTTGTATCAGAAATTACCATGATAGCTTTGTGCAAATGGTACAAATTAAACATTACAGGTCCTTGATGTGCAATACCACGCTGTACCACACACAGCTGTAAAGATTTGTTTTGTATTTGTTGTAGCTGGGTTGTGTGACAGAGGAGGATGCTTGGGGATAGGGCGAGATGGAGGTAGCTGATCCGCTGTGGCGACCTCTAAAGGAGGCAGCCAGAAGAAGAAGAAGAAGAACAATATAAATTTATATCACTTAATATTAGTGGTTTTTGTGCAACATTGATGTCTGCTTCATTGAAATTGCTTTTTATTTTACACATGCTGTGTTTAAATATTAATAAAAACGGTGTTTACACAACTTTAATGTTGCACGAGCTCCTCCAAAACAGTGAAGCCTGATCCAAGCCGACTTTGTCCCGTTTGACCTTTCTGCAGCAGTTCATCTCCAGCTCTAGAGGGCAGCAATGATCTAACTGGGGGGCAGTGGGAAGTTATATAAGCAGAGCTGCTGCTGTATAATGTGGTGCGCCAATGATAACTCAGCCCTTTTTACAAGTGGATTCGCTTGTGCACACTACATTTCCATAAAAAAAGCAGCAGACTGTGTTGCTCAGAAGCCTTTGCTTCTGATTCTTCTAAATTTACCTTTTTTGCTGGTTTGATGTAGATGCTCCAGCTGGATTAACATGACGCGGCGCGCACACACACACACACACACACACACACACACACACACACACACACACAC
>JAVDPK010000684.1:180396-192253 GCA_034780415.1 Cichlasoma orientale
ACACACACACACACACACACACACACACACACACACACACACACACACACACACACACACACACACACACTGGGTGTTTGTGTGGAAAATAAAATTTGATTTACATGCATTTCCATGGCAATCTTCACAGACATGCATACCAAACACAAAAATTACTCCCAGGCCACCCTATAAATACTACTAATAATATTAATAATGGTGGCAAATTAAATAGAAGATCTGTAACTGTGGCTGTTTAGGGTATCTAGGTGAGAGGAATATATTAAACCAGCTAAGCATTTTGTCCTGGAAAAGTGCCACTTTTTGGAGGGGTGGGTGGCATGACTAATTGGGTTACCACTATGCGCTGAAAACCCATCAGGAAACTAACAGGCTTATGTGTTACTTTGTTAGGAGGAGAGGAAGGAATAGAGGGCCCACATGCTTCTGTCACGTAGTTTATTGCAAAATAAACTCCAGTTAGAGAGCAAGAGTACCTCCCTGATTGCATTTCAAAAATGAAACAATGTATTCAGGGATATATCCACTCATGAGCAAGTTCATATATGTACATTTTTCTGAATAAATTATCGTCATAGCGTTCCTTTTCCCTTCATGGTGCCTGCATGTCTGCAGGCCTTTGATAGTTTTTAGTCATGACGTTCAGTGTGAAATCATCCTCCATGATATCAGAGACATCGAGAGACTCAGAGAAAATGTCCACAGGGGTCTCCAGGGTGGGAGAGGGTGGGGTAGACAGTGTGGAGCGTTGGACCTGCCCTCCGCCCCTGTAGCTCCTCCACTCCTTCATCCACTCTTCTCTCGTGGAGGGGTTCATTCGGTCCAGATGCTTAGCCTCTATGAGCGGGGAGAGGGCGATAGAGTTCCGCAGCACGTGAAAAGTGTACCTGAGGGAGAGAGTGTGGTGGTGAGAAAGTAGGCCAGTGAAAAATATGCAGCCCTTTGATGTAAATCAGAGCATTCTCTCTAAATATCAGCACTTTCAGACGCATCAGCAACCGAGAAGAAGACCGAGCCTTGGTGCAGTCCTTCCTGACCTTCACAATTAACAATATTTAACCACAAATTTGCAGATGGAGTGTACGCGCTGCAAGAGCATCATAATTTCATAGCTGTTAATGATCCGCACCAGTCAAAGCATACTCCAGATTAATATCAGTAATAAAAATATGAAGCTGACTAGCTTTAAACATGTATGCAAAGCATACTAAAATAGTGAGTTTTTTCTCTCTCTCTTGTTTTTGTCTACCCGCATTTTTAAAAAAGATTTCAAGTGGCTAAGAAATGGGTAACGTTAGAGAAGAGCAGCATTGTCTGATCCCTTTAAAAACCTCAGGATGATTCAGATTTACTGTTGAGAACCACTGGGC
Source organism: Cichlasoma orientale (assembly GCA_034780415.1). Classification (NCBI taxonomy): domain Eukaryota; kingdom Metazoa; phylum Chordata; class Actinopteri; order Cichliformes; family Cichlidae; genus Cichlasoma; species Cichlasoma orientale. Next base: position 181,767 of record JAVDPK010000684.1, read on the forward strand.
TAGAAAATCCAACACAAATAGACATGTATTAGGAAATAGACATAAACATAATAGGAAAACGGGTTTTCTGAAAATTGTTTAAAGATGGAGTCACATTCTCCTCTTTATTCAGTTTGTGTCTTTGTATCTTTTTATAGCTTCAAGACCATTTTTGCTATCTCCTGGTCGTGTTATGAAGCAAACAGCACATTACAGTTTAATATTCTGTTAATAAAGAAAGCCACCCGATTCTGCTATTATTTCAAAATTAGACTGTTAAACAATGACATTCAAAGATCTACCAATAATAGAAAGCACTCAAAAATGTACCCAGAGAAGCCGCTGCATTACAAGGACAAGGGCATCCCCCCACTGGGCTTAAAGAGTGACAGACACTGTACCTGGGCAGGAGAGCCACCACAGTGGAGAGGATGCAGATAAGGTAGAACATGGGGTCCGCCATCTGGCTCTGGAGGACCCAGTATGGATTGGAGGGAGGGTTGCAGGTAACACAGGTGGCGCTGTAAGCGAGTGTCACGATGAAGTACAACAGCACGCTGCCCAGCATGACTACCCAGTGGACCACCGTCTACAGGACAAATGACACAAAACTGCATGTAGATCTGCTGGTAACAAATACCTGCTAGTTCTCTGTTTTCGGCAAAAACACGTTTTTTTTCGTGCACCAGTCAGTTTTGAGATTTTGCATTATTTTGTTTCCATACCCATGCAAATGTAGTAAACTCAACTCAACTCAACTCAACTTTATTTATAAAGCACTTTAAAATCAATGCCATTGGCCAAAGTGCTGTACACAAGTAAGATACAGGTTTAAAGTACATGTATAAAAGTTAAAGTAAATGTATAAAATGCTTAGAATTTTACAAAAAAATATCTTTAAATAAAGATATGTATTGAGTATTTTGATAAAAGGCTGTTTATTAAAAATTAATACTGCTGGCTCATTCTGTGAGCCAAAAATGATATAGGCCTATCTTTCTTAACTTCCTTTACTCCTGTCTATATTCAGAGGGGCTGTTATATATCATCCAGAGTCTGATTTAAATAATAGATTTCTCCTAGAAACAGAAAAAAACAGCTTTATTAACTCTTGATGGGATTTTCTAATTTATGAGGCTTCCTTTAATTTAAAACCAGTTTAGAAGTGCTAAGAAAATGCCAAAATTCAAAAATATACTATCAAGAAATACTGAATTAAAGACATTTTTTACTGAGGTATATCAGTTCAGAACTCACCCAGGATTTGATCTCTATTGACAGATGCAGCAGGATGGTAAACAAAGCAACTGTGTTCAAAGGAGTTCCAAAAGTGAACATATCAATGTCTGAATCCTGGTAGACCTGAGGGGAAAGTGCATTGTCAAATTTAAGGCAGAAGGCGGTTAAAACATACAGTAGTCAACCAGTGAATAACTCAAATGATGCATTATTGCATTTAATCATAGAGCAGACCATTTAAATGTGTCACTTACAAAATATGGAATAAAGAAGCACACCAGACTCTGATAGAAGGCATCGAGGATGGAAACCCAGAAAGTTGTAAACCTGTAATCCTAAACAAACACGCACAAGTTAAAATACAAACACACAGAAAAAAAAAATCAAAGTACTCATTTTTATTCAAGACCCAACACTATAAACCTGCAGCTACTGATTGATTTAAAAAAAAAAAATCATAATAAAGATTTGCACGACTTTCTGGGAGTGTCACTGACCCCTTCGCCCTGCCCAGTCTTGTACAGCTCAGGCACACCCAACAGCATCTCTGCTGAGATATCTTTGTCCATGATTCCAAACATTATGGGTGGCACAGAGGTGAAGAAAAGGTTGAAGAAAATCAGCAGCCAGTAGTCGATCATGGCACTGCCAGAGAATCCACAGTAGAACTGATACCAGAACAGCAGGTTTACGTAGGCCTGAGAAACGCATTAAATGCAGACAATTAAAGGATTAATCATTGCGGAATATTAATTCAGACAGCAAAGCGCCAGGATGCAGATATAAGACTCACCACGTTCTTATAGAAGAAATAAATGATCATGTTGGCCAGTCGAGTGTGGCACCAGTGTCCGTGGACCAGGAGAAGTTTTTTCAGGTGTTTGAAGCGAGATATGGCAAAATCACTGGCCATGACTGCCTGCAAATGACAACGAGGAGTTGTGATAAGTCTGAGGCTGTGAGGCAGGAGAAGAAAACACAAATACGGAGCTAAAGAAGTCTCTTCCAACCTGCATCCCCTCCTGCCCGGATATCCCGATGCCAATGTCAGCTGCTTGGATCATATTGACATCATTTGCACCATCACCTGAAAACACAGAAAGCAGACACTAATTTAATGCTGATTAAATGATACAGAAGCTTAAAAAATTCAGTATGTATGTCTCTGGGGACTCTCAAGCTTTATGCACTGTGCACTATTCAGTCTTATTCTCCTTGTTACATTTATTCAAGTCTTATTATCACCTTTAAGCTGATATGGGAAGCCTATATATGGGAAACAGAGCAACATTATTACTGATCTGGAGTCTGTTTTAGCTCTGTGCTCGGCCTTTGTCTGTCCCTGTGGTAACTATACAGTCATGTGAAATGAAAGTTTTCACAGTCCACCCTTACTGCTTCCATATTAAGAGGGTGAGTAGCAGCCAGGTGCTGCTAAAAGCAGAGGTTTTGGCAGTTTGCTGGTCTGGGTCACGTGTGTGTTAACACAATCCCACAATCTTCCCAGTGGACGTCCCAGCAAATCTACCCCAAGGTCACACCGTGCAATGATCAGAAAAACGACAAAACCCAAGAGCCACCTCTCAGACTCTACGAGCCTCAGTTAGCATGTTAAATGTTAAAGTTCATGACAGTACAAAGTGGAGATGTTTTTCCACACAGCGCCATATTTGGCAAAAACCAAACACAGCACATCAGCACAACCACTTCATACTAACTGTCAAGCACAGTGGTGGAGGGGCGATGATTTGCCACAGGACCTGAACACCTGAGTCGACCATGAACTCCTCTGTGCACCAAAGCATTCTAGAGTCAAACGTGAGGCCGTCTGTCTGACAGCTAAAGGGTGACAGAAATGGGCTCATGTAACAGGACAATGACCCCAAGCACAGAAGCACATCCACAACAGAATGGCTGAAAAAGAAAAGAATCATGGGGTGTACTTAGTTTCCTGTGAAAATTTTCTTTTTCTGCCGAGCAGGTAGAAGTTTTTTTGCCGCTGTGGCCAAAAGTGGAGAGCGACGAGAGTAAAGCTGAAGGCTGGATAACTAAACAATCAGCTGAAACCCAAATACAGGTGATAATTTCAAGCTCATCAACCCAAGAGCACTCGTTTAATTTGCCACATTATTTCCATTGTTGATTGATATATTACTGTTATAGAAATATAAATTATTTTAAACCAGGAAATGATCTCTGTCATCCTAATGTAAAATAACACAGCTCATAACTCCCGTCTTAAGAGACCAAATGTAAAGGGGTATGTAAGACACGCACATTAAAGTTGACAAACATATTTCAGCATCGTTAGGTAGAATATTACAAAAGACCTTTAAGGGCTGTTGTAGTTTCAGCTCATTGTTTCTGAGAATTATGCTTTCCTTCGGCCTCCAGCTGTACAGATGGGCAAGCAGAAATCTCAGTAACACCTTCTTTTTGTGCGCGTGGAAAGTAAAAGCCAAAATGTGGCAATCTCTGCGGACTCTGCTTAATCATTTCCTCTTTTATTTTGAAACTTCTCAGTTTTAGTGTTGCTTGTTCTGCTTCCCGCTTCCCTGCCAGACTGTCTCAGTGTTTTGTTGAGTTTTCTGGCATTTTCCCGTGTCTTTGTGAGCCTTTCGTGTATGACCTCCTTTTTTCCTTATTCCTGTAGTTTTTCCTGTTCCTGATTTTCTTACCAACAGCGAGTGCCATGACCTTCAGTTTCTCCCTGATCACTTTCACCACTCTGCTCTTCTGTAACGGCGTGACTCTACAGCAGAGCACGGAGCGGCACTGCTTCACCAGGTCCACAAAGCCGTCACGCAGGTCCGGCGACAAAGCCATGGTCAGGGTACGTCCGTCGATCACCAGAGAGATGTCCAGGGTGGTATCCACGTTACGAGGGTCAGCGCTGTACCTCCTCACTTCTTCCAGAGTGCAGTCCAGGATGGCCTTACATGTGATCTGAAAAACAACAGACAAACATGAGCTGATGTAAAAAATTCTGCAGTAAAATTGTTGTTTCAGCTTCTCAAAAGTGAAGATTGCCTGCTTTTCTCTTTCTTTAGTCACTCAGATATCTTTGAATTGTGGACAGGTTTCCAGACAAAATAAACACACAAAATGTAATTTTTTTGGCATTTTTGGTAACATGATTACTCCACTGCTGATTCACATTCATGCAAGCAGTTACTGGGCACTTTGTGCGTGTAAATAACTCGAGCCAAAAGGAAACAGATGCATAAAAAGGGTTGGTTCTGTTGTTAATATTTTAAATTTCATTAGGCTTTGGTAGGATGATGGTTGTGGGAGTGTATCTCTCAGGTGATCAGCGAGTTACGGGGGTAGAAAAAAATAGTTCATTTCTAATATGCCTCCACTCTGGATTATGAGAGAAAGGGTATTTCCTCTGAGGGTTGAACATTAGACTGGTAATTAGATATGAAAGCATTAGTTATTGTGTTGAGGCTATCTCACTCCATTCATCATCAGTGACTAGTCCATCTGAGGGGAGCACAGCAGCCCGTTTGTTTCAGAAAGTCCCACATGGATCCCTCAGGGCCGACAGCCAATTTCAGTCTATTTGAGGCTGGGGATGATTAGACATGGTCAGGCTGTTATGAAGGCTTCATTTCTGTGGTACCGGTTCTTTAATGACCTAAGAGAAGCAGGGCCACACCTGACACCTTATCTTTCTCAGATGGAAATGTGGGGGTTTGACCTTTAGTTAAAATGTAAAAGTCGTCACAAAGGTTCAGTCATTTAAATTGGAGGGAGACAAGCTCACGGGAGGAGAAACCTACTGAAGTTACTGCTCGGAAGACGCACAACTTTCCCGTTAAAGGAAATCAGTGTTGTTCTCTGAAACAAGCTGTATGTGATTCTGTGAAATATAAATGACGTGTTTCCCTAATCTGCCTTAAAAGGCAAATGCTGAATAGATGTTTTTGATGTCTGTTAGCTTCGAAAGCTTCAAGGCTTCACAATGTTTTTAGTTTTTGATGAATTAAAACAATTCAGGAAGTGGTCCAATATACTCTGAAGACTTTCAGCATATTTATTATTTATTAATGCTGTGAATGTCTTTATAGAATAATTATGAACTTCAACTAAATTTGTTAATTTACAAGAATATTTTAGTTTTCTATAGTTTATTTTCTGACTCTCCTGTAAAATCTGGCACTCGTGCTGTGATCTCTAAATGCAAGATGAATTTATTACATCTTGCATTTAGCACCTCTGATTGTAATCTGACATTAATTTATCAAAGATTATGTACTAATTGATACCACCCAAAGATACATGTTAAAAAAAAAACAATTTTATCTTCTATTCATCCATTTTTTTTCCTGTTTATCCAATTCAGGGTCGCGGGGCATTTAATCTTTTATTGATAGTGTTTTTTCACTAGTTAGATACCACTATCATATCTGTACAGTAAATAGGAAGATACTACTATTAGCCAGTTAGCTTAGTTTAGCATCTGCTTCTCATTCTTTATGATCCGCATGTTTGATTTGGCAAAGACTTTACACCGGATGCCCTTCCTGATGCAACCCTCCCCATCTATCCAAGCTTGGGACAGGCACTGTGAGTGCACTGGCTTGTGGGCCCCCTGTGGCTGGGTTAAAACTAGTTTTGGCTGCTCTCTTGTCACAAGGGGTTGCCAGAGCAGGTGGCAGATTTTTTTACACTGGATGCCGATCCTGACGCAGCCCCAAAGGGATTTGTGTCTACTCCTGGGAACGAACGGGCGATCTTTCGCTTGTTTGGCAAATGTGTACCATCTGCATGCAGGCAAGTGCTGCTTTAAACCAAAGTACAGTACTTTGATTTCCTGAAAAATAAATGAATCACAAATGCACCATTTTCTACACATGCCGTAATGAAAAGCACCTCTGAGTCAAACAGCAAACTTTGAGCGTGAGGCCTTCTCACCTTGTCTTTGCAGCTCATGTTTATCACCAGGTCTTCATCTTCTAGGAGCCTGCAAGCATAGCCAATGTTGACAGCTGTCTCTGGTTTGTCACCTGTCAACACCCACACCTTGATCCCAGCATGCCGCAGTGCCATGATGGTGTCTGGGACGTTGTCCTGCAGACGGTCTTCAATGCCTGTAGCCCCTGCAGGAGGCCATATATTCCAAAGACAGGCACCATTCACACACGGATGCTATCACACAGATATACAGTATACTGTGACCGATGCATGTTTGGTGGATGTGTCACCTAGCAGTGTGAGGTTTGTCTCTAGCTGCACAGCAGTGTCCATGATGAGCACCTCTCTGTTGTCAATAGCAGCCAAAGCGCTCTGTCTCTCCACTAACCAGTGTTTATACACGGCTTCACTCACAACCTGCAACACATGCAGAAAAATGATGAAACAAAGCTCTACTTAAATAAGCAAATTATGCCAGTGAATATTACTCTGTATGATTTTGCACCTTCTTTGCGATGCACAGTGTGCGGAGCCCCTGCTTAGCATAGCAGTCGAGGTGACGCTGAGTAACAGCTGCTATATTTTTCTCATTGCCACTGAGGTGCTCTACAAATATGAAGGTTTATTAGAAATGCAGACAATCTCAAGACTTAACAGGTAATATAGATGCATACTATAAGGATCTAAATGTACTTTTATCTGAACATACCTGCGTAGGGTGTACCAAGTAACTCCATGATGGCATAGTCTGCGCCTTTAGTATACAGCACATACTCTTTGGTGATTGGGTGTCGTACCAAAACAGACATTCTCTTCCTGTTGGAGTCAAAGGTCAAGGTGTCCAGCACCTCAAAAACCAGCACCTCACCAGAAGGTAGCCTCACTGTCACGCTGTCAGGGGTGCGGGCCAGTAGAGTGAAGCCATATGCCTTGGTTGCATAGACCAAGGCAGCCTCATCTGGACTCTCCGCCTCATATCTCAGATTGTCTGAGGTGAGCGCATGCTCGTCATGCAGGGATGCAGCATAGAGTGAGCATGGCTGGAGCCCACTGGTACCAGCCGCCTCTGTTATTCCAGAGGATTGAAATTGGTCGTCTGAGTCCACTGTGAAGGTACGGTTTCTCTTGGGTTTGCGCTTGCAGCATTTAAGGATGTTGCCGGCATTTTTCACCAGGCTGGACAAAGTTTCCAGTGGATTATTCGTCTGGCCGGCTTTTGGAGAGACGCTCGCCTGAAAGAAAAAAAAAATTGATAGAAAGGAAACAAGAACGTGATCATTTTATTTATTTTTTAGGAAGACATCTTGTCACATTGCACATATGGTAACCTCCCATTAACAACTGTTAGTTTTTCCACTCTGTTTCTTTTTGTGCATTTACCTTTAATTTTGAACTAAGGGGGGGGGGGGGGTTACAAAGATTAAATCCATCTGCCACAGCAACAATTTTTCACAGTTCAGAGCAGCATTTTCAACCTTTTTGCTGTTTGCACGTCTTCATTTACTCTGTGTCGCTTTAGTGAAGATAGTGACTGTTTTTATTTATTTTTTTAAACTATAGGACATTGCAAGTTTTTTTTTTTCACCCCCAATTGTGCCCTCTGTCTCTACTTCCCATCCACAGTCACAGTAAACTGAGCACTCACCCTCCGCCTCTGAGTTGTTGCCATGGAAACCACCACTGTGTTGCAAATGGTGAGAGCCAGAAAAAATTCCAGGTAAGGATCTGTCTTCTGGCTGCGGCTGCTGCTCCCTGTCCTGCTAATCTGCTGAAGCAGCTTCCTGTCTGGAATCACCTCAGTTTCCTGTTGGAGAACACGTGAATTATTTTGTCAATGAAACAATTTTAGCAATAGATTTATTGCTTACATTCAGCTTTCCCTGATGTGACTTGAGGGGATTGGAGAAAGTTTCTCGCTTTTCAGCCTGTTTTTGTTGGTCCACGTTTAAGGAAGGACTGCAAGGAGAGAAGGACAGAAGGAAGGGAGGAAGTGTCCATTCATACGAGCATTCTGCCCTGTTTGAGACGCAGCATGAGGAGTGCTAAAGATGGGCTCTCCGCTACCTTTCTGGAACAAATACAAGACTTTTTCTGTCTCCGCCTGTATGCCCAGGCCTCTGCTCTCTGCCCCACAGACAAAAATAGGCGCAGAGTTACTGTACTGTAAATCAAGATGGCGATGACTAATCTATAGTGCACATTTACAGTTTATGTGACATCACTAGTCTGTGCCAAATGATGCTCAGCATGACCATATGTCCTGTCACAGACACAAGGGCAGCTTTGAGCCAAAATGGATGTGCTCATCACTGACACCTAGCAGCTTGACCATCTGCAGCAGGGACTGGGACCTTTTGACAGAAGGATGGGTCACATTTGGGTAAAAAAGTAAGTTTGAAATGAGGTTGAAATAAGGATTTAGATGTGAAATAAGGCAGACTTCTGTATTTAAAACTAATGTTTAAAGCAAAAGTTGTGAATTGCCTAACAGCTGAACAACAAATATGGAGGAAAGAGACCTTTGTGTTCCTGCATCTGCAGAAGCAACAAGTAAAATGCTGTTGACTAATTTTCTTATGGCTACAACCTTTGACCCTGTGTAACTGCTTTACAATATCAAGACAGACAGAAAAAAGCCTTCTTTGTACCAGTGGGCTGCTGAAGGCCACGTCGCTCTGGGCAGTTCCCATGAGTTTGCTTTTGCGTCGGCTGCCATGGCGATGCGTGTCTTCTGAGTTGGCTTCTTCAGTATCCAGGGACCAAAGAGTCGGTAGAGGCCGTAGATCCTGGTTGTAGATGACCTCCTCTTCTGACTCTGGCGCATTCAGGACAGCCAGGCGGATGGCTGCAAATCCCCACCAAAAACATGTTGACACATGCATTCAAATGCTACAGTGTCGAAGGACTGTTTAAAATCCAAGGTTATACAGCTGGGTGGAAGGACTCACTTTCAGTGAGAAAAACTAATAATAAAAAATAATAATATAATTAAAAAAAATAATAAAAAGATTATTAATGAAATAAGATGGTTGGATGTTTCTGATCAGGACAAAATGGCTCAGCTGAAAGGGTGAAAATATTTGCTGATAACCATGTACCTTCTGCTTCTATTTGCTCTAGTTTTCTGTCTGATTAGGCAGTATTTTAATACAGTAAAGATATGCATAGAAAACACTCAAGAAGTTAGCTAAATTACATCAACTTCAAGTTGAGCAAATTGATGTGAAATACAAAAACATCCTTCTCACTAGCTTGCTAACATGCCAGTATGTTACAGCAGTGTGGTAGAATTGGTAATTAAACATTTTCTAATAGCCTAATGACTAGAGTAAAAACCAGGCACCAATCTCTGGAGGTGAAGATTGAAGACAGTGCTGAAGTAATAAAAACTGCAGCAGTATAGTGGCCAAGGCTGGCTTCAAGAGTAAGTCACTCTCCATAGACTCCTGTGTTAAAATGCCCAACTTAACAGCATTAAAAAGCTAATTTACACCCTGGTACAAAAAACTCTTTTGGCCTTCATGGATAGCTTTCCCGCCTAATAACAACTGTACATGCTGGGGGTAGGGGCGGGGCTGTTTTGATTGTAAGTTGAAGCTGGAGCCAATCAGTGTCTTTCCTTGGCTTCTGCTAATGACCAGTGGGCTGTTGGTGCCTTTTGGAGCATTTTAATATAATGATTCTTTTGTTTTGGTGGGTGAAATTCTAGTGTTTAATTAGTCCGTTACTACTGAGCAGATATCTATGCCTGCGCACCATAATCATGATTTACAGATGGTGCTTGCTAACCAACTATGCTAGCATTAGCTGATAACCAGTTTTGGGTGTAACACATTACTGTAACTAGATTACATTTTTCTCTAATGCAATAATGTAATACAAGAGACAAAAAGGATGTCAAAGCTGAGCGTTGATCTTTTTAACAGGTAACAAAGGCAGATGAGTCTCTACCTGTACCTGTATCCACAGGTGAATCACTGTGGCGATCGCTTTGAAGTTTCTTTGGGCTGGTTTTCAGCTTTGCTTTGTGTTCAAATTGTATGGGCGTCCTCATTAGTGCGACTGTAGCCTGAGGTTCATATTGTTAACTGGTAATTATGTGACAGTGCATTTCAGCATATCTTACCGAGTAATGCAAAAAGTAACATAAGTAGTGTAACAACTTTTCTCCAGGTAGTAATTTAGTATCATAATGCATTATCTTTTAAAAAAATGTAACAAATAATGTTTAATACACTATGTTGCCAAAAGTATTTGCTCGTTTGCCTTCATACGCATATGAACTTGAGTGACATCCCATTCTTAATCCATAGGGTTTAATATGATGTCGGCCCACCCTTTGCAGCTAT